>JAEIFV010000855.1:0-132513 GCA_018904265.1 Lordiphosa collinella | reverse complement strand
TAAATTGGCTATCATGCTACCGTATCTCTTAAGTTCAACAGGAAAATAATTGGAAATAACACATAGTTGATCAGGGAGCAAGTTCTTCTGCTGAACACGGCCAATGTGAAATACCTTGGAGTAGTTATCAATAGTAAAATGTCATGAAGACTCAACTGCCTACCTTCCTATTAAAACATCAATTGTAGCTCAAAGCAAAGCATCTTTCGAAAATCAAAACAAGTAAGGGAACTGTAGTCGAGTGTTCCAACTCTAAAATACCCTGTTCCCTTGATTTCGTGTGTTTTCATTTAAGGGGGTATTGGTGCATGTCAAAAATTTTTTTCGATTATATATTTTTATAGCTTGGATCTTTGAAAACATCGTCCTAAAGGATTTTTGAAATTCGTAATACTTTAGTAGATATAGACCTTTTAATGGCCCAAAGTGACCCAATTTGCCTAGCAACTGCAAACTTTAAACGCGTTTATCACGAAACCCGTTTTCAAGCTGGCGCCTCTGATTGCGCCCTTAGTTCTGAACCGATTTTGATCAAATAAAGTGCAATCGACGCTGAATTGTCCCTATTAAGGCCCTATTTCAAATCATAATTTTAAAAATTTTTTTATTCAATTCAATATGTTCTTAATACAATACAAAACACACAATTTATATAACTATTTTCGTTTTCAACAATCAAGATTTTTTTTTAAAGAAGGTCCAAAAACAGCCTTTCATGGGCAGCAATTTCCCCTTTAAATGCGCTTACACATACACACACACTCCGACATTCACACAATCATGCATTGCTTACAAGCACCTAAAGCAAAAAAAGTCGGTGTTTTTGTACGATCTTATTATACTTTTCAGAATAGATAGTTATTGTGCCTTACTTGATATATGCAAAGTGTGAAGGATTCCACTTAAAAATTGTGGCTTTGACAGTTTTCTGCACTTAAATGGGGGAAATGTTCCAAATCTGAAACAAACTCGATTTGGATCTGGTATACACCATTACTACAAAAAATTTGTGGCTCTATCTCTTATAGTTTCTGAGATCGACGCGTTCATACGGACAGAGGACAGAGGACGCACGGACAGACTGTCATGAATAAATCGACTCGGCTGTTGATACTGATCAAGAATATATATACTTTACCTACCTGTTACATACTTTTGCACAACCTAATGGTCCCCTTTTCCCATTTTTAATGGGAACAGGGTATAAAAAACACAAATATCGCCGACAATATTACCAAACAAGAGCGTAAGTTAAAGTCGGCCCTGCAAGACTTCGATATTCCTGTTACTCAGAGCAAGAAGTGTTACAAAATCTTGTCTCTACAGAGCTTGAACCGAAGTGTTAACATTTTATTTCGTCGGAAAGTGTGCAAGCTTTATTTTATTTTTATATAATGCCTTGACGCAGACCCAAATCTCTCTTGACTTGTGCGCTTCTAATTTTTGCATAAAGAAAGGGACCTACAGTTTAACGCCGCATCCGAACGGCAGTTTGTAAAACTTTTGCATGGCTAATTACTACCAAGCTGGCGCCAACAGCAGTGAGGGGTGACCGGGCGTGTATGTTTATTCAAAGAAAAAACTTTTTCATTAGATGTTCCGAGGCGGGATCGAACTCAGTGCACAGCGCTCGCGCACTCTAGCCGCTGAGCCACACCCGGGACCGCAAGAACTTGCCTTACCAAATGCTCTGAAATTAAGTGGTAAGCGCTAGTGATTGTCAAACTTGAAATTTTGAATGTTGATTTTTTTTTATTTCTAAAGAATTCATTTGATTAATGTGAGCTACAAATTAAGGTTTGCGCCACTGTTTAGACCCCAGAATGGAGAACCTTCTGGTCTACATGGGGTGAAGACATCTACGACTTCAGAGGGAGCAGAGATGGAGATGGGGGGCCATGCAGATGAGAGCAAAAGGTAAGAGATTAAAATCCCCACTGATGTGAAATGTGCATAATACATCAACAAATTTTTTTTTTTTTTTTACATTCCTGCAGCACGAGATGATGATTCTACCATTTGATTATGGTGACATTTTCGACATAGAGGAAACCTGTAAAACTGCAATCAATGTTAATAAATCAGGGTTCCGATTTCAACAAAGCCTTTGATTCTGTTAATCACAACTTACTTCTATATAAACTATGCCTAATAGGTCTCCCAACCAACCTTTCTCGGCTGGGTTAGATCTTACCTCGCAATCGGTCCCAGGGTGCGTTTTTCAGTCTGCTGTCGAAACTGTTCACGTTACCTCGAGATTCTCTCCAGGGCAGTCTTGGTCCCTTGTTATTAACCTGTTCATCAATGATATTCCACAAGTGCTTTCGTTTTCAACTGCCCAATCTCAAGCTATGTGCCTCATTCATGGATCCAGCTACTCCACTTATATTACAAAAATTGATCTAAATTCTCTGAGTGCCTGGTGCCTGAATCGCCTCCCCTTAATATTACCAAGTGTAATATTATGACTTTTCATGAACCAAGCTATCTATACGAATACGCCATTAATAGGAGTTTAGCTGTATTTATAAAGTCGACGATTTGGGTATACTGTTTGAACCCAATTTTAGCTTTAACAGCCACATTTCAGTGATGTGCAATAAGGCTAAAGTGTACTTGGATTTTATCAGAGATGGTCCAAGAATGTCCCTACACTACCAAACATCTTGCTACACCTCTGGTCCGCCCACATCGGGAATATTGCTCTCCTGCAATATCTGACATACCAAGATCAAATTGAATCGGTTCAGAAGCAGTTTCTGATTTTTGCCTTTCGTGATCTAAACTGGGACACGAGCAAAGCCCATACAGCGAGCAAATTTACGTTTGATGGGCCAGCCCCTTCCTCAAATCCCGGAGAATTTATTATGCAGTCATTTTTGTCCACAAGCTCTTGGCGGGTGAGATTGATTCATGGCTCTTTTAAGCCTTGTTAAATTGACAGTACCACCCAGATTAACTCGCCACTATACTCCAGTCTAGCTCATACCTCGCCTAATACTATGCTCATCGAGACCCCCTCCGTTGCCTATGTGCTTGCTTATTGTAAGTGGTATCACCTGTTTTTTTATCGATTACTCTACTTTAAAAAACGCCTTAATGTCATTTCTTAACTGAAAAATCTCCAGATAACGTACACTCTAACCACCTTTGCTGTGAGTTGGAGATCGTTATTTCTGGATTCTCATTGTACATTTGTAATTTTATATTCTGTTTGACTGAACATTGTTAAACCTTCAATAAATAAAATTATATTAGACTGTTTTTATTTTGATTTAGTAAACTTACTTTTCATTTATGGAGGAGACGGTGGCATGAACACGAGTTTTGTTTTTCCACTATTTTCTCATCGTTCGGATATTAAAATATTAGATATCCGATCGACTCCGGAAAATATCGTAACCGTCATAGATACATACAGATTTAACCACTAGACTTGTTCTCAATTCCACTTCCACAAGATTTTGTTGTTTATATGGATGTTAAGCGCGTCTATTGAATTTAAGTTTGATATTTAAAAATGCATGCTTGATTTCAGTACTTTTTTTTAGCATTCAAAAATGACATCTTGTCAAACTTTTGACAACCAAAATTCTTCATATCAAATACGATCGTCTCGATTGTTTCTCTGAGTGAAAAGTTGCAACTTAACCACTTCTTGGCACTTGAGCTGATTGACTATCGTTGGAACTATCGAATCTTTGCTGGGCATTATCGATAGTTTCTTTTGCACTATCGATAGTTATCTATGAGCTATTTTATGGGTTTTTTATCAATATTAATCACGCAAAAGTTTCTAAGTCTTGGCAATCCAACTGTCCTATGGAGTCTCTGACAAATAAATCCTATATTTCATTCATATTTGTATAAAAAGATTCTTCAATAAATCATTTACTATGTTTTTTTTCACATTCAGTCATCCCAGCAATATCTACAGAATTGGAGAATATATTTTAGGTTTATTAATCATAAATATTCGTCTCAAAGCATGGATCTCTGACTAATTTGTTTTTTTTAGTTGTGGTGTTTACTTTTAAATTAATCTGGGGGGTAATCTGGATAGATATTGTTTTTAAAGATGTAAATCAAAAATGTTGAATTAGATCTCAGATCTATTAAGTTTTATATTAATGAAATATTTTTAGTGTGAAGAAGATACACGGCGTTACAAAAAAATCAAAAACTAAACTTCTGGGATTAAGTCGTAGCGTAGGTTGTAGATATGGTTTAGTAGATTTTTGTGGCATACTGCAGTGCACATCGAAATTTTGAATAACGGTAAAAAGCCTTTTTTTAAAAAATAACAAAAACGCCCATAACTTTATCAGTATATCAAATGATTTTTATTTTCTTACACCGGTTTTGAAAAAGAAGAAATTCAGGTCTTTAAATAATATGATCAGGATTCATTTCTTATCTTGGAGTAATTTTACGTAAACCATTTTTGATTGGTTCCTTTTATTTTCTGTGGTGACGTTTTTGAACACTATTGGGTAAAAACCCTCCAATTTGTTTTATTGTTTAAGAACAACTATCAATCTTCACTGTAGAACGTAGCCTATTTTTTTAAAATCGCTCCACAATTAGCAAAAGTTATTAAAGTTTTTCGGATAACAGCCATTTTCACAAGTATGGATCGCCAATAGCACTAGTCGACCGAAACAATTGTTAGAGTTTTTAGAGTAAATTATTGAATAATTTTTTTAGAATATGTGTAGCCATAGCCATTCCTTTGTCCGTCAAACGTCCGCCTGTCACGTCTGTCCGTCCGACTTCAGTCCGACTGTCTATATTAATAAATAGATCTCAGAGATGGTAAGAGATAGAGGTTTGACATGTATAGAACATAAGCTTACATGCTTACAGGCAGATCAAGTTTACTAACCATTGCCACACGCCCCTCCCGCCCCCGAAATTCGAAAAACGTCATATCTTCGGCAGTTTTATAGATAGAAGGTTCGTACATTTGGACATATTTAGTAATCGGGATTCTTTATCGGTCCACCAAAGGATTGGTAAAAGATCGTTGGTTCAATAGTCAAGATATAAGCGAAAGAAACTTCTCTGCTGCAGCGCAGTCAGCAGCATTGCTTTCAGCAGCTACTGCAGCATCTAAATTTACACTGAGCATGCACTTTGTGGGTAAAGAGTGTATTATAGTCGGGCTTTCCCCAACTTTCCTATTTGTTTTAATTAGGTTTTTTAATGTTTTTTTTTTTTCATAAAAAGTTAAATAACTCAAATATATTTACCTTATGCCGATTTTTTTGTTTTCTTGTTCATTAAGGGAAAGGACATTCAACATACATACTCAAAATCGATGGCTGCGATAGCAGAAACCAGTCGAAGATGCTCCCTAAAGTTTTTTTTTTTTCTTCTTTCTCTTCGTGCCTTGTATCTGATTTTGGTGGACATTTAATTTTGTTTAAGGGTCCATGTTTAATTAACTCGAATTAGAATTTCAGACTGACCAAATTATCTTTACCAAAAATTTTCCAACTTCGTAGCTCACATAATTTAGCTCACTTTACTATCCTGTTTGGAATTTGCAGCCCACCGCAGTTTGATATCAAAATATTCGCGAGAATAACTCATGCAGATTAACGCGGCCGGCGGGCAAATGAAAGGCGAGCAAATTAAGTAGAGAAAAATATAATTGATAAACACGAGTGAGTTCTAATTCTGGCGTTTTATCACTTTGGCGGCCAAGTTGGTTCCATTAATTAGGTGCTTGATTTATGAGAGAGCGGTGATTACTGATAGCCGCAGAAGGAGGAGGCTAGGCTAGGCTAGGCCAGGAGCGGTTTGGCTTGACTTGACTTGACTTGGACCAAGGTGTTGTGGCCAGGAGAAAGAAGGCGTGGGTTGGGCAAAAAGATCTTGAATGCAAGAAAGCACCTGCCGCCTGAGTAGCGCCATAAATCAGCTGAATGCTAAACGGCTTAAAACGCCGGTAGCTATGCGGAACAAGCGCGCGAATTGCCAAAACGGCAAGCGATAGGCATCGAGCAGGCGGAAATGTGCATTGAAAGGACATAACTAAGAGTCCTCAGGGCTTATATTAATTAAGTGCATGTTCTGCGTTCAACGTTATCCCTTCGAATTAATTGGCGTCGTCTGCGCGAAGGGCTACAAGCACAATGACAACTCGATAAGAGCGCATCAACGCACATTGCGCGGTGTCATGCACCTGTTCGAGCAATGCTCGTGGGTGAGATCGCCCCTACATGCATCGTATTTCATTTTCAGGGGTTGCATTTATGTCACTCGATCTTGGCCTGCTGCCGCTTCTGGCCATATTTTTCTTGGCTGGAGAAACCGTTGCCGCGTTTTATGGTTTGTTTGTCATTTTAACACCTTTTAAGGGGCGCTCATTAATTAGAAACGCAACGAACCCAAGCGCGACACTTTCGAGGAGTTCTCCTGCTGTGACTCCAAAAAAATAAGTATAAATAGATAATGGCTAATGTCATTATACATTCCCTTTGTATGTTCTAAACACATGCTCTATTTAACTTGGGGTTGCTACATAAAAAAGGGTAGAAATTTCAAAAGAAATGTAACAAGAAAACTTATGACTTGTTCTCCTTGTGGCTAACAATAGACAGAGTGACCGTTTAACAAAGTGTTCAGGGTAAGATGGTGCTAAAAAATCACATACTTTTTAATAAAATCGCAGCTGGTCACACTTATTTAATTATATTCATAAAATACTTCCCTTCCAAAGTAACTGGCATAACCTAGGCTCGTCTCTTCTTTAATATTCCCCCCAAGTATCACAATTATCTTCCATTCGGCTACTGCTTAACGTGCAAGTCGTGTGATCATTCAAAAGGCGTTACCATAATTTGTCAACACCCCCAATATTTTACGACCATTCATTGCGATATAATTGGATCGCTACACCCGGTTTCATTTCAAATTATTGCGCCTCATAATGGCCGTCTCCAACTCCCCACGCCACGGTCTTATGTTTTATGTATCAGGGCAAGCCATTGAGTTATGTGTGTGCGTGTGTACATACTCGTATAAGACCCATTGTGTCAAATATAAATCAGATCATTTTTTCCGCATCAAAGCAACAAGCAAGCAGAATTGGCATAAATTTCGAGGCGGAGGCAAAAACGACTTTAAAATTTTGACAAACATTTTGGTGTCTCGTAATCTTTCTGTACATCTTTCTGACTTTTTGAAAGTCAATTAAAATTCAATGCACATTAAAATGACAAAAACGAATCCGAGTCCAGGTCTCCGAGTACTTAAAAAAAAAAATCGACAAAAAGGCGACAGCCCATCAAAATGTAGATCATTCGTCATTGAGGGTACAAAACCCCATAATTTCGATGGCAATAAATAAATTTAACACGCTGCCTGGTCCCAGTCGCTGTATGCATAATGTGAGACAAAACTGATGCCGGGTAAGGGAATGTAAGCGGAGTGTAACATTTTGAAAATTTCAGATTTGGATATCAACTTTTGCTGATCTGGGAGTATCCGATTAGGGTATCAAAATGGATTCACAATATCCGTATTTGTTTTACTAACCACACAAAAAAACGTTGGTTAAAATTTCATTTGTAACTGCGATATTTGAAAACAAAAGGTATGTGTGGAGAGACTGGTTTGCCTCCCCAATTGGCCAAGTTAAAACCAACCAAATGAAATTAACACGGCTCGCAAATAATTTAACAAACTTGTTTAATTGAGTTCTCGTTATCAAGTGACTCGCCTCACTTTACAAATATTCTAATACCAAAGCGTCGCTGGCGACTGCGCTTCTGCGAGTGAGCTTGAGAGAGGGACTGCGCAGTTGCAATGTCCAAATATAGAACAGGCGAGGGAGTAATATGTATGAGAAGAGCGGGTATCAAAGCAAACAAACATAATTTGGTGGCAGATGGTCAATGATTTGATTGACATTAATTATAGGTTGGCAAAGATATTAAAACTTTACATGGGCGGCAAAGCGCAGGGGTTCTGCCCCGAACAATATGCATTATTGATAGTGTTCAGCCATTAAAAAAATTTGCCAGCCAACCAATTATATTATATTTTTACACTTTTAAGCAAAAGTGTCCGTCCGTATGAACCAACACATCTTAGATAGCACATTTAAAATTATTTCAACTTTACTTATACTTTTACGAATCTGACAAAACAAGTAGGCCGAGAATTTAAACATCATGACGACTCTATACCGACCCCACATGAAAAATTCAGTTTCGACTACGAGTTGCTGGTAACAACACTCAAAATCTTTTCTTAATTTTTGCAAAAATAATTTGTATATTTTTTTATTTCTTGATTCAAACCACTCTTGTTTGGGTGAGTGACTCTTCATTGTTCATCTGTTATACTAATGTATGACTTTGTAATCTTTTTCTGTTTTGTGTTACTAATCTTTCTTCATCTGCTCGGGCTTTATTTGCTCAGGCTTCTTCTGCTCAGGCTTCATCTACTCTGGCTACGTTTTTATGAGTTTTTTGTTAATAGTAAATTAATAGTAAATCTTTTTTTTGGATTCAAAATAATATATAGTCGCTTAAAGAATTTTTTGGAAAGTTTTTTTAAAGCTAAATAGAAATTCCGTGCTTAAATGGGTTAATGTAGTCATTTCAAGCAACTTTAAGGTCAGAATACTAAATGATGTGATGGACCACGGAATTAAGTTAGAACACTAAAAATGTGGCCCGGTTATAATCCGAGGAATGGTATAAAATAACTTAAGGAGGTCTTCTCATTGAGCAACTTTTTTTTTCTTTTTTTTTGCATTTATTTATAGCTTGGATATTCAAAAAATATCCCCCCAAAAGGATTTTCGAAAACTCGAATTAGTTTAGGAGATATAGTCCTTTTAGTGACCCAATGTGACCTAAATTCCCAAGCAACTGCAAACTTAAGGGGGTCTTCTCATTGAGCAACTTTTTTTTAAACCCTCGTATTTTGACCTATGCGTTAAGTTTTCTCCGGTTCTACCGGACCGATTTTGATGAAACAAAGTGAATTCGACGGAGAATTGTCAGCTCTTTAAAACTGCATTTAAACATTTTTGATTTTTTTTTTTTCCAAAAAAATTACTTCAAACTTTAAACGCGTTTATCTCGAAACCACGTTTTTCGAACTGGCGGCCATGATATCTCCAGTTCAACTGAACCGATTTTCATGAAACAAAGTGGAATCGACGCAGAATTGTCACCATTCTCGGCTGAACCTCGACCATAATTTTAAAAAATTTTTACTATTTTTTTTTTACACTAAACTACAAAAAAAAGCCCGAAATTGAAATTTTTTTTTTGAATGGCCGCCATTTTGTCAAAAAAAACCCAAAATTAAGTTTGAGGTTCACCCGAGAATTACATCTATACTGATTATAACCCCGTTTTTTTTTTCATTTCGGACGCTCCGGAGACCCGGAATCGTGGCCGCCGTGACGACACCTTTTTTTCACCACCAACTTTGAAGTCTCATTACTTTTTGAACAGCCCTCGTATCGAGGCAAAAAAATTTTTTATTTACTTTGAACCTTTTGTAATACAATAAATAAAAAAAGTTTTCAATTATTCTTTGCGTTTTCAAATAAGAATTTTTTTAAAAGGGTCCAAAAAACGGGTTTTGAATAACCTAAAAAAAATTGAGCAAGACCCGACCGTTCTTAGGAACTATAGCTATAGTCATCCGATTTTGACCAAAACTTTGTAGAATCGTGTGGGAGCATATAAAAGGAGGACGTTTTCACTGAAAACAAAAAAGTTTTTCTAACTAAGACTACTATTCAGACTCCACTTTTCTATGACGCTATACTATATAGATGTCCGATTTCGACCAAATTTGATGAAATCATGGAAAAGCATAGTAATCTAAGTAATAAGAAGTTTGGAGGCGTTTCAATTAAAAACAAAAAAGTTTTTCTCACTATAACTAGTTTTTCGACCGATCGTTCCTATGACAGATATATGCTATAGTCATCCGATCCGGCCGGATCCGAAAAATGTGCAGCGCATTTGTACCAAAAGACTTCGTGCCAAGTTTGGTGAGGATAGCTTTAAAACTGACGGAGGAGATAGCATAGAAACAGACAGACGGACGGACGGACAGAAGGACAAGGCTAAATGAATCGCCCTGTATAGCCCTGTCCGTCTGACCGTCTGTCTGTATGAACATCTAGATCTCGAAGACTAGAATAGCTAGAGGCACTAAATTTTGTATGTAGACTCCCATTGTCCCTACGCAGATCAAGTTTTTTTCCAATTTTGGCCACGCCCCCTCACGCCACCACAATAAAAAATGTTGAATAACTCCTACAATTTTGAAGATATCAAGCTCATATTTTGCAGTGTAGTGTATGTGCCTAATATTTACAATCTCTAAAAGTTTCATAAAGATCGGATAACATATGGCAGAGTTATAAGGGTTATAAAGAACGTTGCATACTCTTTGGCGCAACATTTTTTTCTTTTTTTCTCACATAATGTTGAAATGGTCACATTAATGTTAATGCTCTCTTAATTAACATAGGGAAAGGCTATTAAACACTAATTGCCCTGAGTAACGGGTATATCGAATCGGGGAGGACCGACTTTAACTTACGCTCTCGTTTTTATATGAAGTTTGTATGAAATTTTTAGTTTCCGCGGCGCTGTATACAGGTCTTAACAGTTGGTTTTACCAATCATACATTTTGTATGAATCCATGTCAGCAAACATGATTGTCAAGCTTATCAATCGCAATCGGCAAACACTGTATTCAGCAGGTACAATCGGTAATCATAAATCAGTAATCGTATATCGGATATATCTACTGATTGCGCCCAATCTCAGACTTTTTTTTCTGCTGCGAAGTCAAAAGCGGCATTGTTGATTTTAGTACGCTGAAAGCCAAAGTGTCTGCAAAAAATAGCGCATTTAAAATTATTTCAACTTTACTTATACTTTTACGAATTTGACAAAACAAGTAGGCCGAGAATTTAAGCATCATGACGACTCTATACCGACCCCACATGAAAAATTCAGTTTCGACTACGAGTTGCTGGTAACAACACTCAAAATCTTTTCTTTATTTTTGCAAAAATAATTTGTATATTTTTTTTTATTTCTTTATTCAAGCCACTTTTGTTTGGGTTAGGTACTCTTCATTGTTCATCTGTTATACTTATGTATGACTTTGTAATCTTTTTCTGTTTTGTGTTACTAATCTTTCTTCATCTGCTCGGGCTTTATTTGTTCTGGCTTCATCTACTCTGGCTACGTTTTTATGAGTTTTTTGTATTCAAAATAATATATAGTCGCTTAAAAAAATTTTTGGAAAGTTTTTTTTTAAAGCTAAGTAGAAATTCTATACGATAATATTGAAAGAGTAAGTTTAGGTTCCCCCTAAAACGTGTCTTAAATGGGTTAATGTAGTCATTTCAAGCAACTTTAAGTTCAAAATACTAAAAATCTTAATGTGATGGACCACGGAATTAAGTTAGAATCACTAACAGCCCTAAACTATATTAAAAAAGGCAAGTATTGTGGCCCTGTGTTATCAAATACCGAAGGAATGGTACTAAAATTTCAACTTAACTTAGCAAAAAACAGAAAAATTTCCAGGATAACTCACTGAAAACTTTTTTATCCTGCATTAGTAGATTTTATATTTAACAGAAGGGCTTTTACTTTAGTTTAACTAAATAGAATTTATATCCAAACTTGCATTACATATGATCTATATGTAAATGTATGCAACATCTGTTTTTCTTCAGCATCTTTTCAGCTCCTTTTTATGTATTTTGCTAAGAATCATTCAAATTCAAGGGTGACAATTCGTGGCAAGATTTTGTGGTGTGCGTGTGAATCGCGCATTGAATCGCTCAATGACATATCGGTAAATCAGTGCGACAAGCCAAGAAGGAACCACATTCCATTGCACATAAAGTAAAAAGCTCCAGCACAGACAACAAGAACCGGCTGACAGATGGACAGACCAAAAACATAAAAATATCGCAATGATCATAAATATTATTCAGTTTTGATGTCCAGCAAAAGCTGCGACCAAAAACGGCTTTCCATTTTTCACACAGATGCAGATGCGATGCGATGCGGCTTCATCGGCTCCTCCATCTCGACTTGGTGGCTCGTCAAGCCGCGGCGGCAAAAAGGTGTCGAAGAAATTGTTCGACAACAAAGCAAAAACTGCCTTTGGGGCTGGTTGCATAAATGAGGCGGCGGCCACTGGCCACAGACACGCTGTCTGGCAATGCGACTGCCATGTCGCGCAGAAACAAAGGACGCCCGTCACCGCGTCACTGGGGAGCAGTGGCATCTGTTTTAAGCCACCGTTGCGCAGGCGTTCCGTCGCATTGTCTTCGCCCCGTGAGGAGCAGCATTATTAGCTCAAATGTTTGTTAAAACAGGCAGAATCGATTTGAATTTCTGCAAATATTAAAATAGTTCACTCAACGATCTTATCGATGATCCTATGCATGTTTGCCATTCACTGGTATCGACTGTCTGTCTACATGTGTATGTGAGACATGGAGGAGGAATCGAAACCGATCTGAAATTTTACCATTCTATGCAAAATATGATAGAAATCTTTCGACAGCAACAGTAGAGGGAAGCAGCTCGATTGGCATTCAGCGAGAAGATTTCAAATCATATGCATTTCTTTTCAAGTCCAGAGCCTGAGAGTCAAAACAGATTTCAGAAATAGTTCAGGCACAGTGGTTTGAAAGAAGGATTTTCGAAAAAAATATAAATTTTTTTTTAAGATGTACAAATGCCTAAACATGACCTATAAACACAAATTTTTACTTTACTTTCTTTTAAATGTTCATCTGGGATGAATGCACTTTGGCACACAAACATTCACTAGAGGCATTGAACAGAACACTCAAAGACTCTGATACTTCTTTCAGGTGATTTTCATCATTTCACGTTTAAATCATCTCCAGGCGTGGTAAAAATTAAAAATAAACATGATCTGCCTGCAAGTATAAGAAGCATATGTCCCATTCATGTCAAACCTCTATCTCTTCCCATCTCTGAGATCTGTTTGTTCATTCGGACTGACGGACAGACAGACAGACGACTGACTGACGAACATGGCTAGAGCGACTCGAAGATGCTTCCATCTGCCTGTTAAGTACTTTTGCACAAACTTAATATACTCAGTGTACCTCTGGTACAGAGTATAATCAACTTGCGCGTCCAAATGCTACAAATTCTATAACTTTTGGACACCGCTGACACATTCTCCAACCAATTGTTAGATATTGGCGTTGGAAGACTTCTTGTACATGAAAATTCAGCCTGAATAAAATTGCCCACTTATTTCTGCGCAATCGTTGATTTGCAAAATGCTTTCATTGGCAGCGCATTTCCCGATGTACACACATAATACATAAATCAAGCGTGGCTAACAGAAAGAGCCATTTTGGAAGGGAAAAATATGGACGTCGAGGACTTAAACTTTAAAATCCAGTAGTCGTTGCCAGGCGACTTGGTACTATACAAATCGATCTATACAGTTGAAGCTAAAAATATTCAAGCAGAGTTTTTGAACGCACTTGACTTGCCAGGCATTTCACAACAACTTCTACAACAGAAATCTGGATCTCCGGGTATTTTACTTAAGAAGTTGAAGCCACCACGGCTGTGGAGTGACACGCGATTGGTATTAAAAAAGTATATAAAAATAATGTTAATGGAATCCTTTGCTTTGCTTTGCTGCTCATGAGCTACTTGATAGTGTTTCTATTTATGTGACGAAATCAAAATTTCGGAGTGCTGAATACTGACCTTAAGGATGAGTACTGAGAACGTTCGAATTTCCCTTTAGCTGTCAAATTCCATATAAAAAAATTTTTTCCTTTCCTGATTTTGTTGTTTGATACTCAGAAAAAAGCAATGACACAAACGTATTTTGAAAATTGTCACCAGAGCTGGCTTGGCTCTTGTGGGTGGTGTGCATTCTGCGGTCGGAGCGTATGCTACTGGGCTTCCTTCACGCGAAAAATGAATATCTAGTAAATTTCTTGAACGAAAATTCGATCGCTCTCAGTACTCACCTTTA
Source organism: Lordiphosa collinella (assembly GCA_018904265.1). Classification (NCBI taxonomy): domain Eukaryota; kingdom Metazoa; phylum Arthropoda; class Insecta; order Diptera; family Drosophilidae; genus Lordiphosa; species Lordiphosa collinella. The sequence goes on along the minus strand of JAEIFV010000855.1, from coordinate 118,460 downwards.
AGTACGAAAGTTCTTGAAAAAAAAATTTATTCGTTTTTGAATTTTGAAGAATTTCTTTCTTTAAATCAGAGGCAGACAAAAAATTTATTTAAATTTTTGTAGCAACGACTGCGACGCGGCGTAGGATCTGTCGGTGGTAAGGGGAGTGGGAGTTGTGTTAGCACAATACAAATCACACCACTTCCTTTTGTTGTGATTAATTAAAAAAATTGTTTTTTTATTTTATTTTATTTTTTACTTACTGACTGTGACTCGAACTCGGGACCTCGAAAGCCTGCACTCACTGACACCACCGCACAGCCAACACCACCACACCTCGTGTGTTTACCGCGGCTTCTAAGTCGTATTATAAATTCACGGTGCAAGTGCCGGCCCGTTCTGAGAGCGACAGAGAGAATTGTTCTCATTTGTTGCTCGCGCTCTCCGATTTTTGGCTCCCCGCACTTCCCTCGTCATCAAGATCGAAGTCGAGAACGACTGTTTCTTGGATCCGAGAAGATTTCTTCTTAAAAAAACACAAGAAAAAAATATTAAAACCATGAAGAATTCGTTCTCACCGATTAGTTCTTCATTTCTCTGGGTGTAACGATTCTCCTTGATAGCAGAAAATTCATACGTGAGAAATGCATAAAAAAAAATGGGGGAAGCTAACTTCGGCTCGGTTTTGTATACCCTTGCAGCTTCCATTGAAAACCAAAAAGTTTTTCTAACTAAAACTACTTTTTGGACCTTACTTTTCTATGGGATCTGTATAGATGACTAATTTCGTCCAAACTTGGTGAAATCATGGAAAAGCATAATACACCGTTAATTAGGAAATTTGGAGGCGATCCCATTTAAAACAAAAAAGTTTTTCTCACTAGAACTTCTTTTACATAACGATAAGCTCCTAAACCCCAAAGTAGTAAGGACTTACAAGAAAACGTTGATAAACTTTGATTGGTCGGACTACGTCGATATAATTAATTTAGATGACGACAGCATTTTACTTGTGCCGCCACTCACTGCTAATGTTCTTTATGAGCATCTTTTAGAATATTTACATTTTGACGATCCACCAAGACCTGATCCAAGGATTCCCTCTCATATACAAGTAACTTAGCGACTCGTGCAATTGTATACCAATGTATACAGACGATCTATTAAAGAAAATCGTGCTGAGCCGTAACTCTACAAAGCAGAGGCAGAATACCAAGAATGGAAAGCAAAAGAGACTTGAGGTCTAATTCTTAAGTATATATTTCGAAAAGTTGAAGGCTTTGTATTCGTTTCGTTTCTCTTTTTGTTATGAACAGAGCATTAAAAGAATAATGTTTAAAAAAAGTTTTCTTTTTCGAAAGTTTGAAGTGAAAAGGTACAGCAGCTTTTGAACCCTTTTTGTTATGGTTTCAGAATATTTATTTGCAAAAATTCGCAATAAACGAAAATATCTCTTTGAAAATGATATTTAAGAACGATACAAGTCTGATTTTCATCAATTTCAACAGTCTTGGTCATACTTTCTGTGATGACAGTGATAATTTGTATATTTCGAATCTATTTACCAGCTAAGCACCTAATTTTTCTATATACTTGGGCCCAATTTGAAAAAAAAAGAAATTTCTGTTTAAATAAATTGTTTTGAGAACGATGCACACCAGTTTTTCATAACTTTCAACCGATTTTTTTAATGATTTATTACATGTTTTAGCATTTCCATATATATAAATTTTCCCGTTAAAAACCGCTGGCTCGAAATTGATTTTAAAACCATGATTTCTTGGGACAAGTTTCTTAGAATTTACCGTAGATTGCGTTTTTGCTATACTCCCGGCTGATAAAAAATTTGACCCGAGCTACTGCTGAGCCGAGCTAAAACTTTCAACATTGGTGGAAAATTAATATTCTATAAAATAAATTTAAACAAAAAGGGAAAAACAATGATTTTAAATTGTTGTTTAATTGGCATATGGGCGCCCTTACTGTGGAGCTCTTGATTCAAGAGTGAAAGATCTTCTACTTTGAACCTGATGAGCTCTTGATACAAGAACGATCATTCTTGGATTTTGACAATGCACTCTGGTCTTAATTCAAGAATGAGCTATCTTGGATTTTAGCACGTTTATCACTTGGTTCAAGAATTTTTCTACTTGATTTGAGAATGTTTTGAAACGGGATCAAAAATTCATACTTGGATCAAAAATTTCGCTCTTGGATCTAGAATTTTCATTCTTATCAAACTTCTGACATCAAACATTCTTGATCCAAGTATGAAAATCTCAATTTTTTCTCTGAGCCTACGAATTCCAATGATTCTCACAAAAGTACCAATTGAATTCAAACGCATTCAATTGTTATTCGCAATGACAATCAATAAGTCACAAAGCCTTACCATTCTGGGCATACCATATTTTTCACACAGACGATTATACGATGGCATGTTCTCGCGTGGGCAAAAAATCGAGCTTATTTATTTGACGGACTGACGAAAAATAGAACAACAAAAAAGTAGGTTTCTCTGGCGCTGAAACCCCTTAAGATTTCTATTCATTTCTTGTTGCCTTAATTCCCTTTTTTGATACAATTTCGTGCCAATGTGCCGGGGCCAATGCCCATCGTTTTTTTTTTTTGGTTTGATTCTAGTCAAGTCGCGACGAAATATGATTGCTGTTTGGCATGAACACAAAACCCTGCGACTTGGCGACAAGAGAAAACGGAATGTCAACTCGATCTCCATTCTCCATTCTTGGGTTGCGAGCGGCTTTGCTGATCTTGTTACCGATTTCGAATTTGATGCCGATTTTGACTGCCAAGCGGACGCGTTGACAATTCCCTTGAACTACTGTGTTGGGGATCCCAAGCATACATACATACATAAATCCCTGCGCGGGCAATGGTGGGGATGGCCCGTAGCCATTGTCACTGCATGCCTTTTGCCTCATGATACTTTATTCATTTATTCCAATAATAATAATGCAATGCAAACATTGATTGTCATCGATTGTCACCGGGGCCATGGTGAAGGCTGTGCGCACGCGCATGGACTGCACCTTGGGTCCGTGTGGCGGGGGAAACGCTGGTGGCGGGGGGTGTGACAGAAGTTATGCCCTTTTAGGGCAGTTTTGATAGGTGACAGATTTTGTGGCGGTGCGATTTGTGGGCACAATTTATGAGTTGTCGGCATCGTCGCTGTCAGTTGAGCTGATTTCCCCTTTACTCTGTTTTACATAAAAAATTGTGGCAATTTTTGTTTCATGTCCTTTTTTGAGTGAATCCTGAAATAAACATCGAGGGCTCCGCCTGTCGTGTAATTGCTTTTTGCGGCGCTGCCGCTGCCCATCGAACGTTGCTGAATTTAAATGAATTCAATATTGCATTTTCACGCTAAAATGCTTCCAAAAACAGATTTTTCATTTACACTTTCTGAATGGTAAAATCCGGATTACGTATCCCACGGGCAAAGCATTGATTCTGCTCCTGCGCATTGAATGCGACTGCCCAATGCGCGCCCCATTCGCTCAAAGGATCCGCCTTCGCCTCATGGTCCCCGCTGCCTATGACTGTTTGTGTGTGTGTGTGTGTGTGTGGATGATGTGTCTGTCCGTTTGGGTAATACATTTCTGAAAAGGCTCTTCGTATTTTGTATGCCCTTTGTGAGGCCAAAGGATACGGCTTTCGCACTTTTTCTGTCGGTAAAATTAATCAAAAAACGTGCAAGAAATTAAAGTCGATTGAATTTACACTGCCTTTTTTTTAAGGCAGTGGCTTAAGCCTTTACACTGCACCGTTAAAATTATAGCACGGACGATTTTCGGATTTGTTTTGGAATTTGTATTTTATTTTCAAAATGATTAATTTTCATTTTGAATCAGTAAATCAATTTACAGTCTGCTGAGGATAGAACCACTTTTGAAATAGCTATACAGATCATCCGGTCTCCTGATGGAATACTTATGAAACTGTCACCCAAAGCGATGTTCTTCAAAATCTTTTAGTTCTATTTCTTTTTTTTTTAATCGGGAAAAGGAATTGGAATTGATCCTTGGGGGACACGGGGTGCCAATGCTTTAAATATTATTATAATATAGCAAAGATAATGCTTTAAAAACACAACCAAATTAAGCCAAAAATTAAGTTAAAAATAATCCCGAAATGCTTCCAAAATATAATAATATTGTTCATGAAAACATTGTTCACGGTTCAAGAAAAAGATTATTGTCGTCCTTAAACAAATTTTATTTTGATGTACCAGCTCTAACATTTACTACCTTTATACACACAATATGTATCGTAATATATGTTCTTTAAAGTATGCCATGCTTCTGAATAGTCGAATACAGGCTTAAAACAAATTAATACTGTATCCCATCATACAGCTTTTATCGGTGAAGATAAGAATCCGCTTGTTCAAGTAGGTATCGCTTTATAAGTGTGTCCAAAACGGAGGCCACACACTTACAAAGGGGAATGGCTGTCTTAAGCTGTCTTTTTCGTGTTTTGCGCGCAAAAGCTGCCTTTGGAATTCCCAAACGGTTTTGCCGTCGCATGCATGGAGAGACTGCTGTTTGGACAGACATTTAAGGCTCAAGATCACTGATGAGTGAGGTTGGTCCCTCATGAAACGTCGTCCGATCAACCTGAAGCCTCCTTGTTGTGTTGTGTGCCTCTGTTTAAAGTTAGTCAATAACATAGCAAGACCTCGAGCCAGTAAAAACTGCAAGTCTAAACTGAAAACAATATGTCGTTCTATTATCATGACCATTTAGTCATGCTTTGTTTCTTACTCTCCGATTATAAAAGATAAAGTGAAGTGAAATGGAAAAGTAAAGGAGTTGATAAAAGAGGAAAATTATAATATTAATTTAATGATTGTTAGCTTTTTAGAGAATTAAAGTTCCATAAAACCGAAGAGAAAACACTAGGGGAAAAATATAAGGGGTTATATATATATTTTGTTCATTATATTTTGACGTTTTTGATGATAAAATGGATTTTCAGACCACGCTGCATTTAAAAAATATAGAGAATGCTCAAAACATCTCAAAAAAAAAGAAAGAAAGTCGGTCAAGGGCTGTGAAGTGCTGCCCATAACCGTTGCGACCGGTGCTCCATAATTGTTTGTTTTTCTTATAACTCGAAAACCGTTCATCCGATCTGTATCATTCCTTTGGCGGATCGATAAATAATCTTGATTTCAAAATATGTCCAGAAGGTCCAGAACCTTCTATCAATAAAACTTACAGACGGACTGACATGGCTAAATCGACTCGGCTGTTGATGCTGATCAAGAATATATATACTCTATTGGGTCGGAAATGCTTCCTTCTGGCAGTTACATACTTTTAAACAAACTTAATATATCTGTGTATCTCTGGTACAGAGTATAATTAGTAATAAACAGCGACTTGAACCCACGACCACGGTGTTCGAAAATAATGGCTACAAGTCCTGCTGATTGACCGTTGCCAAAATGCTTACTTAGCGCTGCTCAATGATTGGAAGGTGAAGTGTTCAAAAAAGTATCGCGAATTTTGAATTTTCGCGGGTTACGTATATTCGAATTTCGATTTTTTTGTGGCGTTATGTTGGTACTCATGTCTTCACTTATGCCGACAAGCTCGGCCATTTTGAATGTTCACTTAATTGTTGACAGCTGCTTTGCTTGCACGTGTTTTGGATCGTCTTCGATTTTTACCTATTCAAAAAAATGGATCAAAGAACCTGTATCAAATTTTGTGTGAAAACGAAATTAAGTGCGCGGATGCATTCCGAATGTTGACTGTGGCATACGGAGAAGCTACCTTGACCGAAGCAACGTTTATCGGTGGTACAAAATGTTCTCAGAAGGCCGAGAAGATGTGAACGACGAAGAGCGTGCCGGACGCCCGAGCACTTCAACAACAGACGAAAAAATTAATGAAGTGGAGAAAATGGTATTGGCCAATCGTCGAATCACCGTTAGAGAAGTTGCTGAGGACCTAAACATATCGATTGGCTCGTGCCATTCGATTTTTATCAATGATTTGGGCATGAGACGGGTCGCCGCGAAATTCGTACCAAAATTGCTCAATTGCGACCAAAAACAGCATCGCATGAACATTGCTAATGAGATGTTAAACTCTGTCCGCGACGACCCAAATTTGCTCCAGAGGGTCATAACTGGTGACGAATCGTGGGTTTATGGTTATGACGTGGAAACCAAAGCTCAATCATCTCAATGGAAGCTGCCGCACGAACCAAGACCGAAAAAAGCGCGCCAAGTTCGGTCGAATGTGAAAGTTTTGCTGACAGTTTTCTTCGATTGCAGGGGCGTGGTGGCATCATGAGTTCTTGCCACAGGGAAGAACGGTCAATAAGGAATATTACCTGCAAGTTATGCGCAATTTGCGCGAAGCAATCCGCCAGAAACGCCCGGATTTGTGGAAGAACAAAAAATTGGCTTTTGCACCACGATAACGCCCCTGCTCACACATCGTTGCTTGTGCGCGACTTTTTGGCCAAAAACAACACACTAATGATGCCGCAGCCACCGTATTCCCCAGATCTGGCCCCCTGTGACTTTTTCTTGTTCCCTAAACTGAAGAGGCCCATGAAAGGACGACGTTACGCTACGCTTGACGAGATAAAGACGGCATCGAAGGAGGAGCTGAACAAGATAAAAAAAAATGATTTTTTGAAGTGCTTCGAAGATTGGAAAACCGTTGGCACAAGTGTATAATATCTCATGGGGATTACTTTGAAGGGGACAAAATAGATATTCATGAATAAATAAATAATTTTTGAAAAACACAAAATTACAAGAATAACATCTTACCCCCTATCTCCCTTGGAGAGTTATGTCGCCTCTTATCCGACGTGAAGACTTGCCACTTCGACTGCAACTCACGTCTGTTGTGCACATTCGACGATCGAAGCTGGCCAAATGTGCAAGTACCACCGATACTGCAATCTCTTCTTATTCCATCTGATTCCATTTTGTAGTTAAAGACGTCACCATCCGGCTTGCATTTATTCAATAAGTGCAGAACAGTGGCCGCTGGAGTCTCCGGGTTGTCGTATCGCTGTTGAAAAAGTTGCTTGAACTGCTGCCACGATATCCCCGGAAAGCATATTTGCGATAGCCACTGTGACGCACTTCCAGCCAGGGCTTCACTAAGTGCCAAGATTAGGGCACTTCCTTGTAATGGCTTCTCATTTAAGATGATGTCGACTGTAGCGCACCATTGCGTAACATCAGCGCCGGGAAGGTCCGAGTTGAATCTCGGCAACACAACAATATTTATCTGCGGCTCGCGTACCGACTCCTGCAAGGATTTTGCAAGCTCCAAAATATGTTTATTTTGCTGCTCCAGCAATGCTCGGAATTGTTCATCTACAGTCAGGGAACGCTAGGAAGAATCGTATTCATATCTCCAGGAAGAAACGCTTTTTTATCCCTCAGATTTTTTTTTTTTTTTTTTTCTTATCGCTTTTGTATCGCTCAGAAGAGACTTGTTCCTATCTCCCAGAAGAAACGCGTTCTTAACGCCCAGAAGTTATCGCATAGTGTCACATTTCTTCCCGTAGGGAGATGAGAATGCGATATTGCTAGAGTTAAGCGATACTTACTAGGCGAATCTTATCTTTCGCGATGAATAATATTTGATAGGTTGTTGTATAATGGGAAGGATATTGCACATTAATTCTCCTGAGTTTCGGGTATATCGAAGTCGGACAGGGCCAACTTTAAATTACGCTCCCGATGCTTTTGCTTTGTGACGTCTACGCTGTGGATTTCCGTTGTTTGTAGTTACTGACTTCGAACGCTGTGGCATTTGATTGTATTGACTCGCTGTCTGCTTGTGCGACGTGGCGCCTCGAAGCGAGGCAATTTCTTTTGCGCCTGAGTGCTCCCATTTGAATCTTCTGTACGTTCTTACAAAGCTCTTAGTATAAACAATTAGTTGGTAATAATGGGTATATAGTCAATTTTTAGTTAAATTTTAGCTGTCCTCTTCATCATCAAGCATTCTTCACTCGAATCTACTACTGTACTTGTAATCGCATCCCAGGGGGAATGCAATTTTTCAACTGCTGGCAGCCAATTTTGTGAAATGCCAAAAACACCCTGGCAGAAATTTTCCGCACCGTCAGCAAAACGCCAAAGGCAATTTTTTAATTTCTTAATTTTTGCGAGGTCATGAGAATTAGCCACGTAGCCATGATGGCGCGCTGCCCAGCCAGAATCCAGATCTTGGTAATATTTCTCTATCTTCATCAGGGATGGCCGAAAGGACGAGGCTGACAATGAAATGCGAGGCGACACCGAGAGATGCGCCCTTTGTTTTCCACAGCTGGGCAAAAGTTTATTCATTTAGAAAATTTGCTCATTTACACAAGGGGGTGGAATGGGGGGGTTGGGGGCGGATGCCAAGTTATTGTTGCTGGGCGATGGGTTAATGTGGTACGTGTGCACAGTTTTCATATAAATTGTGCCAATAACATTTTTCAGTTGGCAAGACTTGAAGAAAAACGCGGACAAAGCACAAGCAGAAAAAAGAAGAAGCAAAAGGAAAGCGAAAAAATTGACAAAAGCTGCTGATGATGGCTTCTTTTGGTCCTTGGACCGAATCTGGCTCATTAAGCTGTAGAGTGGAGAGCGGCAGAGTGGGAGGAATTTGGTCAGCTGGGGGTGTTGGCTCTGCGGCTGTCAGGGGGGAGCACAAAAATCTGGCCACGACGACGACACTTCGCTGGCATCTATTTTTTCTTCTCTCTCTTGATGCTTTTTCGGTTGCCATTAGCCGGGGCCAGATGTGGGGGCAGATGAACGACGAGCAAATTATTCCCCAAATACCCCGAGGTAATTATAAATGTCCTTCCATCGTTGGCTTACGTTGGCCGGACTCCGTGTTTTGTCTATCATAATGAGTGGCAGGCGGACATTTGGACATAATTGTTCAATTATTTTGTTACTTATTGCCTATCCACCCCCCCAGCCCCTCCAGTAAGCATCGTTTTGTTAATTTGGTTTTCTGTCTTTTGTGCGTTTCCTTTCCAGATATTTGTCAATTAAATATTCGCACAAATCTTGCACCACCCACCCACGGGGCAACACGCGCTCGTATGCCATTTTGTGTGAACGTCAAATTCAATTACATGGCCATCGCTCAGCGATGTGGGAGGCGTGTCTAGCCGCCGGCGTCCTCAGGTGTGTTTTGTCATTCAATTATAAAATTTTCAAATAAAAATTTTGTGCCTGCACTTGCCCCCACTTGAGCGCACGCCTCGCTTTTATTGTTTTTGACATGTTAAAAGAGGGCGGCGGCACTGCCGCAAGCCAAAACTAAAACTGCAATTGACAGTTTCAACTGAGAAAGTCAATTGGTTGACTAACCAGAAAAGGAAAAAAAAAAGAAGGGAAGCAGCTTTCAATGCAAGGACACGCGATTGCATTTCCTTACTCATCCCTAGTTATTGTCCAACTAATGAAAATTGATGGCAATTTGCATGATTTGAATCGACGAGTAAGAAAACCAAAAATGGCGAAGAAAGAAGAGGTGCAAATAAATTTTAAAAGGTTGAAAATTTTCTAAATGTACAAAAACATTCAAAGTATCCCTCAAAAAGGCACAGAAACGGTTAGGTTCTGTATTAAGCCGCCTCGGGACTATTAATGATGAGACTGGTTACAGATTCGTTTTCGTTATTTTTTTTCGTGATCGTCTGGCCCGACGTCTCAACGTGGTCTGCCTTTTGTGTTCCACTTGCTCTAACGATGACACGTCTCAGGGCAATCGTTATCGACCAGGGTTCACTCCATCGCTACAGGTCTCCACATCCCTCCAATTTTCTTTAGCCGGATCTTCAATACGGTCTCGTTGCTTGGGACTGCCTCTGGAGCATCTAAAGTTGTAAAGTTTATTTAGTTTAATATTTAGTCTCTAATTTTCTATTTGAATATGAATTTCCTGTTTTTGGCCTTTCGTATTTGAGTAAGCTATTTTCAATCTCTTTACTACTGCCCGGTTCATACTTTCCCCCTCGCCAGTATGGTGGAGATGTAACCTGCTTATTACCTGAATTCTTCGCTAACAAAATTGTCTTCCATTGTCAGTCTGAAATTACCCAATGGCCGCCTGCTAAACATTTCTCACATTGCCTCGACAATGATTTCAGAGGAACAACATTTATTATTTATCTGACTAATAATTATTACTTGGAAGTGGGCCTATCAAGTCAGGTCCTACATACTACCAAGACACTGTAGGGAAAATGTGTCTTTGCAATCCTGCTACCTTATTCGGAAGAGATAATATTAGGCAATACCATGTCGATCCCTGACCACCAGACTATAACGGACTTCCGAGTCAATCACCATCGCTATTGGAGAGCCTCCTACCAGGCAATGAATCTTTACATCTTCCTCTGCATTACGAGGTGGTGAGAAATACTCGCTTAGCTTGTTAACAAGAGGCGTAAACACATCGGTTTTCTTGTCCTCGTCAACTGGAACTATGGCTCCTGGCAAACTGTAGACCACCGCCTGTAGTTGTGGACCACCCAAATGTAAGAGCTTAGAAGATGTGAGGGAGGGGGGGGGTGCGGCCGGAGTACTTCAACAACAGACGAAAAAATTAATGAAGTGGAGAAAATGGTATTGGCCAATCGTCGAATCACCGTTAGAGAAGTTGCTGAGGACCTAAACATATCGATTGGCTCGTGCCATTCGATTTTTATCAATGATTTGGCGCATGAGACGGGTCGCCGCGAAATTCGTACCAAAATTGCTCAATTGCGACCAAAAACGGCATCGCATGAACATTGCTAATGAGAAATGTTAAACTCTGTCCGCGACGACCCAAATTTGCTCCAGAGGGTCATAACTGGTGACGAATCGTGGGTTTATGGTTATGACGTGGAAACCAAAAGCTCAATCATCTCAATGGAAGCTGCCGCACTGAACCAAGACCGAAAAAAGCGCGCCAAGTTCGGTCGAATGTGGAAAGTTTTGCTGACAGTTTTCTTCGATTGCGGGGGCGTGGTGCATCATGAGTTCTTGCCAGGGAAGAACGGTCAATAAGGAATATTACCTGCAAGTTATGCGCAATTTGCGCGAAGCAATCCGCCAGAAACGCCCGGATTTGTGGAAGAACAAAAATTGGCTTTTTGCACCACGATAACGCTCCTGTCACACATCGTTGCTTGTGCGCGACTTTTTGGCCAAAAACAACACACTAATGATGCCGCAGCCACCGTATTCCCAAGATCTGGCCCCCTGTGACTTTTTCTTGTTCCCTAAACTGAAGAGGCCCATGAAAGGACGACGTTACGCTACGCTTGACGAGATAAAGACGGCATCGAAGGAGGAGCTGAAAAAGATAAAAAAAAATGATTTTTGAAGTGCTTCGAAGATTGGAAAACCGTTGGCACAAGTGTATAATATCTCATGGGGATTACTTTGAAGGGGGAAAAAATAGATATTCATGAATAAATAAATAATTTTGGAAAAAAACACAAAATTCGCTAATATTTTGAACACACCTCGTAGATGTCCGATTTCGGCCAAATTTAATGGAATCAAGGAAAAGTATAGTAAATTAAGACATACAAAGTTTGGAGGCGTTTCAATTGAAAATAAAAAAGTTTTTCTCACAAGAACTAGTTTTCGACCGATCGTTCCTATGACAGCTATATGCTATAGTCATCCGATGCGGCCGGTTCCGACAAATGTGCAGCGTATTTGTACCAAAAGACTTCGTGCAAAGTTTGGTAAGGATAGCTTTAAAAGTGACGGAGGAGATAGCATAGAAACAGATGGACAACCGGACGGACAGACGGACAGGGTTAAATCAACTCAGATCATCATGCTGATTAAGAATATATATACATTATGTGGTCGGAGATGTTTCTTTCTACGCGCTACAAACATCCGGAGAATTATATAATACCCTCTGCAAGGGTATTAAAACAAACTGCAAGGATATACAAATGTTCGGCCGAGCCGAAGTTAGCTTTCCCCTATTTGTACACCCTTGCAGAAGATATTATAAAATTGTGCGGATGTTTGTAACGCATTGAAGGAAGCATCTACGACCACATAAAGTATATATATTCTTGATCAGCATGACGAGCTGAATTCATTTAGCCTTGTCCGTCTGTCTGTCCTCCGTCAGTTTTAAAGCTATCCGCACCAAACTTTGCACTAAGTCTTCTGGTACATATACGCTGCACATTTGTCTGAACCGGCCGGATCGGATGACTATAGAATAAGACGCGTCAAAACTAGTCTTAGTGAGAAAAACTTTTGTTTTTAATGGAAACGCCTCCAAAGTACGTATTCTAGTTTCTATCCTTTCATGATTCATGTTTGGTCACGGCTTTATAGCTGACGTAGGAACGATCGGTCGAAAAACTAGTTCTAGTGAGAAAAACTTTTTTGTTTTTAATGAAAACGTCCTTTTTATTGCCATATTCTTATTTTATATATTACAAGGTCCTATCAAAATCGGATGACTATTGCATATAGCTGAAGTATGAATGATCGGTCGAAAAGGAAGTTCTAGTGAGAAAAACTTTTTTGTTTTATATGGGAAAGCCTCCAAAATTTCGTAATTCGTAATTGCTCCAAAACTTTCAGCAAAACTCATAAGAAAATGTTTTCAAAAGACATATTTGGATTCTTTTTCGAAGCAATATTGAAGTATCAAGACGATTTGTTGACAACAACTAGTAATTTCAATGACACGACTAAAAGTATGCTACCATTTTTAAAAACTAGTGAATAGAATTTCTTTCAACTTTCTCGTAAAGCTTAAAAGAAATCAGTTTCACATGCTGGGCCAATTTGTGTTCAAATTTGGTAACCATAATTTGTCAGTACTGAAAAGTACAAACCGGAAGCAACAAGGACAACTTCCACTCGGCAGTTATTAGCCGCAGGGGGAGTTGTCTAAGAAGGGTGCCTGCCAAAAAGGGGTGATTGCGGCAGTCCACAATTGAATTTTTTTAAAAAAGCAAAAACGGCACAACACACATTTTTCAAAATGAAAAGTGAAACGGAAATGAAAACAAACAATGAAGGCAAAGGAAAACAAAGTAACCTGAGAAGACAGCCGGAGTGAAGTTCAAACGAAATAAGTATGATGATGATGATAATGCTGTGGAGGGGGAGGGTGTGAAAATGAAATAAGTATAAACAAATAAAAGTGCACATAGCCAGTTCAATTTCGAGCAAAGTCAAATGGGCGGGCAGGCCATGGCAGGACAAAGGATCAAGCGAGGGGTGGCTACAGTTGAGTTTTTTACATGTGAAATTATAAAAATGCATTTTTTTATTTCCACTTTTATGCTGTCGAGAGGACTGACACTTGACACTGTCTTTCGACATTGTTGTCCATTCATTTCATTTCCCGTATGTATGTCGAGATTGTCACCTCATTAAGGAGACAGAGAAATTTCAGGCCAATTGCCTTGACAGACAGTTGGACCAGGGAAGGCCACTTGTCCACGGGGCATAAATCACGCCGTTTAATAACTAATAAACGCCATTGTCGGACCCCATGGCTTGTTGGTGTTGTTGCTGTTGTTGTTGTTGTTGTTGGTAGTTGGTCCGTGCCGCGCCACTCAAGTGGCAGCTGTCAGCTTGTCACAGGCGACGACCCGAAGAGCGTAAAATAATCGCGCTGTGTCAAGTAAAAAACACCCCAGAGAAATCCATCAGTTTTCGTGATTTCGTATATTAAGTCATCATTTTTATTGTTGTTAACCAACCCCACACCCCCCATCCACCCCTCTCGACAATTCCTTTGGGAGAAAGTCCGTGTGTCGTCCGGGCCAGACGGGTCACTTTAAATTGAAGCTGCGGAGGGTCATTGTACTTAAGATGCTCTGATTACTACAAAAAGTTAAGTGCTTAAGCTCAAATGAGATATGTCCCCCAAAGGAGGAACAGTATTATAAAATTGTCCGGATGTTTGTAACGCATAGAAGGAAGCATCTCCGACCACATAAAGTATATATATTCTTGATCAGCATGACGAGCTCAGATGATTTAGCCCTGTCGGTCCGTCTGTTTCTATGCTATCTCCTCCGTCAGTTTTAAAGCTATCCTCACCAAAACTTTGCACGACGTCTTTTGGTACATATAGACTGCACATTTGTCGGAACCGGCCGGAACGGATGACTATAGCATATAGCTGCCATAGGAACGATCGGTCGAAAAACTAGTCTTAGTGAGAAAAACTTTTTTGTTTTTAATGGAAACTCTCAGATGCTTGCAAGTCAAAAAAACTTTTATTTCAAATTTTTCCCCTGAATTGACCTGATTTAAGTGCCATTAGCTCTTCTGGCATTAAATTTTGCTGATTTTTTCCCCCATTTATTGAACGGTTTTGTGAAATTTTTGATCATCTAACAGGCAATTCAGGGCATAGTTTAATTTAATTTCAAATCGTTAAAACAAAATACAGTTTTCACCATTAAAGGACATTTATTTTAACCAACTTCTGGCCTATCCTGCCGATTGATGGCAGTTGGCAATTCGGCGATTGAAATGCAACGTTGATTTTGATTTGAGCTGCAGCTAGGAGGCGCTGGTCCTGGTCCGATTCCTGCTGCATGTTGTCGACTTTTTTATTGCAGTTATTGACACGTAACAATTGCCGTGTTCCCCTCCCCACAATTCACGCTGACGTGGCCATAAAAACCGTCGAAATGAAACGGCTAGCTGGCAGTTTTTTCTGGTTGTCGATTTTTGGCGCTACCATTTCCGCTGATATTCAATTTTGTTTGATTGCTGTCGTTTTTAGTTGAACAATTTGTACACTTTTCGCACGATGTTTACATTGAATAGTCCTAGAAGAGCGCGCACATCATTCAAATGGAATTGCAATTGGAAACCAGGACTTTAAGCTAGCCGGGACATGACATGATGGTTATCTGATTAACAAACGAAAGTTATGAGCGAAAAGCGGATTACATTTAACACCAGGCTGATTCTGAAAAATGGGTGTCTAATTTTCAAATCAAGTACAAAATTTTTAAGCTGCAGTCACGTGTCGGCATGTAATCCGAAACTGCGTGTGTCAGGGCTCAGCTCTAATTATGAAATTAAAGACAAATTAAAAATGTGTGGCAAATGGGTAACCAAAGTTACTGCCGGTTTGTTTTGCATAATCATTATCATCTTTTTCATCATAATACTCACTAGGCAAGAAGTTACATTACCTTCCTCTCACGCTCGAGTTGCTGGTTACAGTTCATCCCCCAGACGCTTACCACTTGGCCTGATAAATTTAATTCCGCTTCTATTTTGATGGCACTTGTCAATTCAAATACTTTTGTCAGTTTTCCAGCTACGTTTTTTGTTTTCGTTGTATTCTATTTAAGCGCCGCGGTGAAGAGCTCTCGAGCCGGCACACCCACTCTCACCCACTCATCCATCATTCTGCGCAAATGCTGCGAAAAGTTGAAGGATTTTGACGCATTAGAGTGAGAGCTGCCTTTGGGGGGGAGGGAGGGTGGGTTACATACAGACTTTTAAACACCTGCAGGCAAATTAATGCAAGGTGTCTTTTTTTTCTGGCACATTAAGATTTTTTTTTGGGCTTGACAGACATTTTAAGGATCCCAAATGATAAAGGAAAAAACTTGTGCAATCAAGCAAATATTAAAATTGAGTGCTAAAAACTGTTAGGTTCGGAAATACTACATATAGGGCAGCTTTGAAGCCCTAAACCAATTTAATAAATTTGAAAGGTTAAAACCAATAGATTGTTCAGTTTTTGTTTGAATATCGAGAAGTCTTAAAACCTTTGCAGAGTGGTCCAAATGTCTTAAAAACTTAGCTTAAAATCTCAGTTAATTTTATTTCCTGCTGCCTTTTTTCCCACATACTGAATGTTATCAACCAGTTGGCTTATTATAACCACTCATAAGACAAAAGACTTCAATACAATTGAAAACAATTACTGAACTGACCAATGGTTAAATGGAATTTTAATTAGTGCACATTTATTATGTGTAAACGTTCAAACATACTTTGAGCTCTTTGTAACCGCCGTTTTCTCTTTTACTTTTGCATCTCTGCATTCCTCTTAATCCTTGTGCATTTTTTGCATATTGCCAATTTTTTTTTTTATTTTATTGCTGCCCGGCAGAATGGCGGTGATTGGTAATTGTGATTGATTTCTGTGTCTGCAGTTTGATGGGCTTTTAATTAAACTTTTAGTGATATGCATAAATACTCGTACATATTCGTTGACGATGGAAATCTTTTTAAATCTTCTGTCAAATTAAAAGTAAACAACATTTTGATTATCACAAGGGTGGATCTCTGCTGACACTAGGCACCCCTTTCAACCCCCGACTCCGACTGATTGTCTCTTGCCTTTGTTTGCACACATGTCATATGGCAATTTTTGACAAATCGCTACTAGCGTGTTAATAACTGCCAGGACACGAGTCACCCCAGTGGAATGCAACTGAAAATGCAGAATGATGCTAAAATGATGACAAAGATCGCAGATGCTTTCACGATGATAAGCAAATGGATTTCAAACTGTCGCAAACTAATAACGACAAAAAACTAAGCCAAATAAGGTGGAAGGATGAATATGTACAATAGATAAAGTGTGATGAAACTGATATGTGAGATACAGGAGGGGATCGTAGACAAAAGTGGTCGATGATTTCCAATTTTCAAAACTCAAGACTTACAAAATCTGTATTTGATTTATCAAGTCTACTAAATAACAAAAAATCGTTGTTTTCTTAAGGTTTCTCAGATCACTGAACAAATTTAAACGAACATATCGCTCACTTACTTTAAGATTGTCAGAACTCAAGCAGAAAGAAAGTATTCTCTGTACTAGAGCTGGAGAAACATCGATGGTAACATCGAAGCTGAAAACATCGATGATTTTTCCACACTATCGATGCATCGGTCACACTATTTTCTTACTAAATTTACTAAGCATCATTTAGAAAGGAAAGATGACCAATCTTAAACCTTTTTGTATATTTCTTTTAATTAAATTACTTTCCACCTCTTTGAGGTACACGAGGAATATAAGCTGTCCTCCGACCATCTCCCCGTACTGGCAACATTGAGTCTGAGTCCACAAACAGCTCCAGTCAGAAGCCGAATACTGCTCCCTGGATGTCAGAATGTCGTAGCTTCCAGGAGGAATTGAGCGACTTACTCCATCTCAACATGGAGGTGCAAACTCCGGACAAAGTCAAATCATCAGCTGCCAAAGCAGCTCCACAAGTTCCACCCCCCATTCACACATCACGGGAAAGCCTGGTTTTGACTCCAGAGGCCGAGGGCATGATTGCGCTCAAAAAACGATTGCAGAGGGAATATGCAAAAGCTCACGATCCAGCCGTTGACAGACTCTATAGGAGGATCTCAAATCGGGTGAGAAAGATGCTAGCCAACATCAGGAAGGAGGCAACGGATAAAATCCTTGAAGAAGCCACTCCAAACGAGGAATCTAAGTACGCTCTCTGGAAGCTCACCAGAAGGTACAAAAGGCAGGTGCAGCCGAAGTTCACGATCAGGCAGCCTGACGGCACATGGGTCAAACACCCTCAGGACCGAGCTGAAGCCTTTGCCTCTAACCTCGAGGAAAGGTTTAAGCCATTTTGCACTGCCTCGACCAATAGGCTCCAATTGGTCAAAGAAGTACTGGATGTCCCTCTTCAAATGGCGCTACCTGTCAGGCCCATCACTTTTGAAGAGGTGACGAGCGAGATAGCCTCACTCAAGAACAACAAGCCACCTGGAGAAGACGGAGTTGACAACAGGACAATAAAGCTTTTTCCTCGCAAAGCGATATTGTCTCTGTTGCTCCTATTCAACTCAGCCCTGCGCCTCAGCTACTTCCCCAGTGCTTGGAGGAACGCCAATATCATCATGCTGCATAAGCCCGAAAAGCCCCAAACGAGCTGGACTCCTACAGGCCTATAAGCCTTCTCCCAGCATTTGGCAAGCTGCCGGAGAGGTACTTTTTAAGGAGAATCCTGGAAACCCCAGCGGTGAAAAGGAGCATACCCAAGTTCCAGTTCGGCTTTCGCAGAGTGGTCAATTTCGTCCTGGAAAGATTCCATGCCAAGGAGTAAGGTGTGGCAGCGAACTTGGATATCCAACAGGCAGTTGTGTCTACTCGGCAACAGACACGTTGCAAGAGTATCTCAAAAGGTTTGTGAACTGGGCCTCTCGTTGGAACATCTCCATCAACCCTGAAAGTGCGTATCTGTCACCCATACGCTCAGAAGAGACAGTAGCCCTGGCGTCTTCCTGCATGAAGAGGTCCTCCCTCACAAATTGGCCCACAAGTATCTTGGAGTGACACTTGACAAGAGGCTGACCTTTAAACAACATGCCGCCGAAGTTGCAGGCAAGCATCACAGCAAGGCGAAGAGGATGAGTTGGCTACTCAACGCCAACAACAAACTCTCGCTAAGGAACAAGGTCCTCTTATACAAAGTGATCCTGGCACCGATTTGGAGGTACGGCGTTCAGGTGTATGGCATCGCCGCGAAGACCCACCTGAACAAAATCAGGGTCTTCCAGGCCAAAATCCTGAGAAGGATTACTGGAGCCGAGTGGTTTATCCGAACTAGAGACATTGAGAGAGAGTGTGGCGTTCCGATGGTTGGCGACACAATCAACAACCAAGCAGAGAGGTACTTGGATAAGGTCGCCGCCCACCCAAACAACCTCGCCAGGCCTATTTTCATCATAGAGGAATCGTTCAACAAACAGAACGATTGAGGTATGCTGTGTCAGCAAAACAAGTTTCGAACTCATTCCGAGAGATTAGAGAAGTTTCCATTCGGCTTATGTAATGGTTTGGTGGGGAGTCGCTCATGATTTGGTCACTAAGGTCAATTTTGTGAAAAAGAAGTCAAAACTCCGACAAGGTTGTGAAATCTCTCGAAACGACATTAATTGCAAGCAAGCCGAGGACCTTTCAAGAAGACTCTGCTCCAGCTCATAAGTCAACTACGAACAGTGGTCCCTTCTCGAGGATATGCCTTGTTCTACTCGAAACCCAAATATTGAGTTATTGAAGGCACTTAACATAACCAAACATGGAATTGGATTTCGGCAAAATATTATTCAGTTGCTCATTAAAGAGAAATTTTGTGTAGAATTTCACTTTCATTTCAATGGCCTCATCCCGGCTCGATAAAATTTGATACTTGTTCTTATTTTAAGTTGAAGGCAACTAATTTTCTGAACATGTTTTTTCACTCTGAGTTTCTAATGATATTTTGCAGTTTTCTTGCAATAATAATGATTTTTTTTTTCAAATCATTAAGCTGCGGCCAATTATTTAGTAGCCTACTTTCTGGCAGGCGTTGGAAATTGTTATGCTTAATATATGCGCTATATCAGTTGTAAAGTATATAACCCCTATCACTTTCCACCTTCACCATTTCGGGCTCACTTTGGGGCGCTAAGGCTGGCTGGCGTCAAGGAAATTGCTTCCACTTGGCTGACCCCATTAAATCCGAAATAGCATTTCAAATCAAATATAAAAGTCAAAAATTCATCGAAGCCAAACGGCTGCGGTTGGCGCAGGACCTGCATGTAAATGCCAACAACAGTCCTGGAGGCGGAGTAGGAGTAACCACAAGGCAAGGCACACAACAGGAGCCAAAACAATGAATGAAAATTTGCTTTTGCGGAAAAACTTAAACACCGGAAACAATTAATTCCACTTGAATTAACATATGCACAGATTGGCCTGAATAGGAGGAGGAGAAAGAAGGAAGGTAAAGTGTTGACTGGCCCCGTGCTGGAGGGGGGTGGCTGATTGATCGCCGCAGTGTCTCTCGGACAAGTTCTTCAACCCATTTCGTGTTTATGAGCAAAAACTTTCGGAAAGTGCTCGTGAAGGGGTACCTAACCGCATTGCGAGCAAACAATTTCAGAAATGAGTTAAAAAGTTAATTGCCAGCGGACAGGTAATTTCTGGCACACTTCAAGTGCAAATGCCATTAAGTAATATGCAAACAAGGGTGGCTTCCCACCAGCTCCGCCCCCAGGCGGCTCGAGCATGCCAAAGTCAATCAAGGACCTGCCAAGGCCCGGGCGCGACACGTAAGCCATAAAGTCACGAAATGCTTCGCCATTGCGTGCGCGTTGTGGTTAGTTCCAAAACTAGAGTTTCAGCCGTGGTGAGGGGCAGCAGATTAGGGGACGCAATGACCGCACACAGCGCGTGCTTACGTTTAGGCGTAACAAATTACCATTAAACTGTATACCGCCCCACACCACCGCTTCTCAGACTGATTATTATTTAATGATGAACCCGGACAGATTGTCCCTGACAGAACACGGTTTGTTGGTAATAATTATAGGGTAAGAGCAATAAACCATTATTCTGTAGAGAGCGTGTGACATGAATTCAAATTTTTGAAGGTACGCAAGCTTGGGGTTTTATATCTTAAGTTTAAAATCATTTCAAGGGGGTTTACCAAAGTTAAGTATCAAAATAAATAAACGCTACCCATCAGCTTGGCGTAGTACTGGGAAGGCCAGGGGCTCTTAGAAATTTCATTATTTGTCTCCACCATCTTTTTATCTTCCTTTTTGGGTATTCCGACTAAAGACAAGATTTAAAAATAGGGGAAAGGTAACTTCGGCTCGGCCGATTTTTTATACAAGCTTCCACATTGAAAACAAAAAGTTTTTCCAACTAAGACTACTTTTTGGACCTTACTTTTCTATGAGATCTATACTATGTCTGATTTCGACCAAACTTGTTGAAATCATGGAAAAGTTAATTACGAACCAATTTTTGTGAACTAATGGATCCACAGTGCCATCAATTGGATAAATAGTCACGAAAAGCATCT
Source organism: Lordiphosa collinella (assembly GCA_018904265.1). Classification (NCBI taxonomy): domain Eukaryota; kingdom Metazoa; phylum Arthropoda; class Insecta; order Diptera; family Drosophilidae; genus Lordiphosa; species Lordiphosa collinella. The sequence continues at coordinate 97,628 of JAEIFV010000855.1, read as the reverse complement.
AAAAACAATGGTTATCTTTATTTGGAACTATTGGTTGTGTTTTACAGAATAACTTGCTCACTGATCAGTTATACATTTTCAATGATCTTCCTGCTGAACTCCTCTGATACAGTATGTAAAGAATTGAATAGGCCCCCGATTGTTCTATTACATAAATATTTTTACCTAGTAGTGGATTCAGGCCGCGCGTAGCGAAATTGCATCAGCTTCAGAATTATTTTCTTTATTTGCATTGGTGACTACGCGAGCATTAGGTGCTCTTTGGCACCTCTGTTTACATATTTTTCACTTGGCAATGAATTACACGTGCATCCTGTATCTGATCACTTCACAATTGTGATAGTCCATTTAAAATATGGCGGCAATTGCAATAAACTTTATTTCTGTACTTACCAGATTCTAAAATTAGATTTTTCTTGATATCAAAGCTAGATCAACTCGTTAAAAATCGTATTCCCGATTTATCGATGGTTTCCCAGATTTGGTTTTTGCCATAAGTTTGGTTGAGAAAACAATTGGGCCACCCTCATGTAGAATAAACTTTGATCGACTGACTTACTTGATTTAGATTTGGTATTATAATTCCTAAAAGCAAGCAAAACTAATGTTATTAAATATTTATTTAATTGCTTCTTCATCAGTGTTTCGCAAAATCCAATCTCTATAAGGCTTTATAAGTGTAAAAACATCGGGCAAATCGGGGGTCTTCCTTAACGCTCCAAAGGAAGCAATACCAATTAAATAAAAGTTTGCAGGCCTTCCATTGACCATATTGACACCCATTAGAGCAGCACCAGATATCATTGAACAGTTACCAGAAACGAAGCCGCAAATTTGATTGGAAGTTGGTTGGAAGTCTAAAGATTTAAATTTGCTGGCACAATATTCCAGACTGGAAATCAGTACTTGTTCCTTCCTGCGTGCCTTCTCGCAGTGTTCGCCAGACATATAGGGATAACCGATCAACTGCAGCCGTTGCGTCACATAGTTAGGATTGGGTTCTACAGCTGGTGGCAGGCATAGCGGTTGCACATAGTCTGAGAATATCACTTCTTGGTCCATTACGGCCACGGATATATCATTCTCCTGACGAAGATTGTCCGGATGTATGGCGAACTCGGCAATTTTATATTGAGCACAATCTTGCTTGCATTCCGCTTCTCTGAAGTTTTCATCCATTCGCCAGTTGCCAAATAACAAGCCAAGTGCCTCGTCATGTATACAATGAGCAGGAATTATAGCATGACGTTTGCTGATCAGTACAGCCAGACAACGAAATTGTTCTCGGTAGCTGGTAAAAGTGTAAAAGACCAGCCCCAACCAAGGATATTCGTCAAGGGCGGTGATCTTCTCAAGATTGTAGAGTTGCGTTTCGTTGAGTTTTCCGCATTGTTCGGCTGGAATAAGAATTAATTATGAGATATAACAGAGAACAGGTTTTTGCTACCTAAACCCACTCACTTGGTAGAAAAATTTGCATTACTGCAATCAGTATACAAAGCCGCATATTTAAGCGCGTTTCTAACTGAATAGCGAGACGGTTGGGTGAGTACTGAAGCTTGAATTGCACCAAAGCTGCACTGGCTTATCTTAAACTTTATTTTATAGCATACTTTGAGGTGAAACTCATTTTAAATTTATGTACAAAAATGTTTTACAATTTCCGCCAATTATTTTGTCTGTCGGTCGATTTAATTTATTCGTTGCTCAAAATTAAAACCAAAGCAAAAGAAAAAAAAAACAAAGAAATCCCCCCTTAGAACAAGTTTCAGGCCTACTCCCCACTCATGCTTGACTTTTCCTGCCAGGCGCAATTGGTTTTCAATTCATGACCCTGTAATCCCCTGCTCCCTGGGATATTTCAGGGATTTATGTTGTTTTTTTTTGTTCTTTTCATTTTCAGCTCCTAGTCGTACCGACCCTCTCTGCATATTATTAGCGAAAGCCGCTTGACTTCGAGTTGTACTTTTTAATCAAAATAAATCAATCAATTTGCCTCGGCTGGTCTCTAATGAGAAGTGACAGAGGCTGCACATAAATTACGTCCGGACTTAATCGTTTCAAGACAATAATTTTTAATAAGCAACCTTTACGTTTTGGTTTACGTGTCATTTGCCCGGGACTCTTGGCAGGAACATGAAACTTATGTTGATAGTGATCTTTCAGCAGACGGCACGTGCATTCTGGTAATCCCTGAGAGGGGTCGGACTTATGAAAATGACAAATGGAGCGCAACTGTCTAGAACGGGGTAAGCAGCAGCAGTGTAAACAAATCGTTTGGTTTCCGCTGTTCCCACCCTACTTATCAGATGTATCCATGTACAGTGTTTGGGATCAAAAATTGACTTACAATTAATCCAGACCAAAATCAAACACATTCGTGAGCGAAAGATTGGTAATCCCGCTTTTTTTTTATTCAAGAAATACGGCTAAGGGCTAGATTCAGTCAGAGCTGTAAAACTCCTTTACTTTGAAAAAGGTTTACTCGGGGGCTTGTGGGCAGGAATCACACTGGTTCACCAACCGGAAACGAACCGCTTATTCCAGCTGATAAACCGAACCGGCGTCCCTTCGAAAATGCTGAACCGAATCTAAAACCACATATGAAAACGGTTCGGTTCAGTTCACTGACGATATTCTCATTGGTCTGTCGAGTTTCTTCACCTTAATCCAACTGTTATCAGCAGAGCTCGCTAAAAACTCTCAACATTTTTAGCGTGTCAACAAAAAACAGTAAGGTTACGGACACAACGAAACAAAGCAAGCGAAAGACAGTTTCAGTTCTGTTTTTGTTCATTTCTGTTGCTCTCAGAGCAGACACTTTTTTTCGTTCCTGTTTCTCTGCTGTCTTTCACTGCCACTTTTGCTGAGATCAAACTATATTTTGCTTATGTATATTTGGTTGTATGTTACGCCCCTTCAGCGCGGCTCAGTACTGAATCAGCCTTATATGAGTTTCAGCCATGAATTTTACATAGACATGTCCTACTACGTCATGACCTTAGCTGATTTCATGCGTAAGTTTCATGGGAAGTACTGAGTCATACCTGAAATCAGGCATGAATTCAGATATTCCTACTGCTCAGGTCTGACTTCAGCCATGAAAAATTCAATACTGAAACGCTGAACTGCAGGGGCTTGTGTGTGTCTTTGTATAACGAGCGTCACACATACAAAGAGCCTACTTAACGCACAAAACAGAAACAAAACAAAAAACACTTTTCGCTGACACTTGTTGTGTTATTGCTTAGTGAGCGCTTGCTCAAAACAGTTGCTGGCGGAGGTTGTCGGATGACCCACTCGTTTGTTTTGCTCAACACACGTAGCAGAAAACACATGACGTGCAAGAAAAGTGTTCCGCTCAGTGAGAGACAGTTTGTGCTGCGTTTGTTTCTGTTTTTCACTGAGGCGGGTCGCATTGAAAAAATGGTTAACAGTTTTTTGCGAGCTATGGTAGACAGTAGTATAGCTTTTAAAGTGATATCATTATGAACGAAGCCATCACATCCGACTATTCTAATATTTCAATTTCGAAAAGTCACATATTCACTTTACAAATCAAGCAAATATTGACATTAAAATATTGAAGTGGAAGTTCGGGGAAAAGACATTTTATAATATGTAATAACTTTCTCTGAGAAAGCTTTCAATATTTTAAGGCTTAGCTAGACCAAATAGAGCTGGTTCAAACCAAAACCCGGCTTGTCACGTTGACACAGCCCCAAAGGGCCAAAGCCGAGCTTCTCTTAATCTCTTGGCTTGTGGCGCTTCTAATTTTTCGCACAAGAGGAAGGAACCTACAGTTTAACGCCGAATCGAACGGCTTGAGAAGCTTTTCATGGCTATTTACTAAAAGCTGGCGCCAACAGGAGAAGGCGCGACCGGGTGTAAAGTTTATTCAAAGAAACAACTTTCTTAGATGTTCGAGCGGGATCGAACCCACGACCTCTGACGCGGTCGCGCACACTACGCTAACCACCCGGCCAAAGCCCGGTGTGTAGTACCTCTTAAAACCAGATCAAATACTTTTTTAATGTGTTCGAACCAAACGCACCCAACTTTATTTTACCTCAAACCAAGGCTGCAAACCGGTCCGAAACCAAACCACTAAGAACTGGTTCAGTTCGGCTTTTTTGGTTTCGCGAAACGGACCATGAACAAGTCGCCTTAAATTTTTGGTTCATCAAACCCGAACCGGATCACTTGTTCGAAAAATGGGGTTCGGGTCACCAATTTAAGTACTTTTTTCGATGATACATTCAAGGAAAAATTGGAAATCTCTGGAGATTTAAGTATAAACGATTGCGTGGTTGAAATTTTATGTAAAATAACAAGATAAATAATGATAACTAGATTGAACAGAAGGTTTCATTGGTGACATGACAAAACGCCCACGGCCCATATGGAAAATTTCAATCATTACTTTGAAGTATAACTCAGAAATATTCTGGGCGTTATGTCCGGACATTAAGCCAATAGGCGTAAAGTCCGTCAGCCAACGGCTTCGGTATATTCACCAGTGTTGCCAGAACCTAGGGTTCAAAAGTAGCTAGATTTTGAAAAAAAAATGCTGGAAATAGCTAAAAATAACTTTTAAAGATCCTATTGTAGCATAAGCAGTCAAATCTGTGGAAACAAATGTAATGAAAGCTAAATTCTGGAGAGAAATGCTGGAGACAGCTGCGTCTAATCAGACATGATTTTACAGATTACACTGGTCGACACCCAAAAAGATTCAAGGATCAGACAAGAATATATCTTTTATCTGTGATTTTCCAAAGATTGTCAAATTGTAGAAGGCATTGATATTCAAAAAACCAATTTCAACATCAAGTAGGCTTTGGCTTTACTTGGCATAGCCTTTAGCTGTCCTAGTAGCTCAATCGTAAACTATATTTTGAAGAGCTAACAACTCGCTTTCGACATAATTTTTCTTTCTTTTTTTATTATTAATTTCTCACTTTAGCATTAAAAAATATATGTCCCAAGATGTTTTCCAACCACTTCTCTTAACACAAAACTTAAACAAAAATTTTCTGAAAAAGCTACCATTAAGATTTCTTAAGGTCACGTCAAACACGACTTTACAGACAACCAATTTTTTCCATGGTGGGATTGTAAGCAGCACTTGCCTCGAAAAAAAATTTCTTGTCAATTCGATTTCCGTTAGACCAGAAACTTTAAATCTGCTTATAACCAAAACAAAATATGCGTGGAAGCTTTTTTTCCCGTTGATCGTCTCTTCACAGGGAGAGCGTACTGAGAGCCACTCTCTCTGTTTACAAATGTCAAATTACAACTAAGCACAGCTCACAGAGAGTGTTGGCCTGTTGAAACAACAACAATGCGTTGGACTGCTGAGCTATATGTGTGAAGTGTGTGTATGTATTAGTACATGGAACGCCTCAAAGCGATCAAAGCGTTACCTCGAGGTAACGACACATACGTCATGTTTTTTTCGTTCGTGCAGCCGGCTCTATCGAATTATAAGACGTTGTCACGTCAATAAAAAAAAAAGTTGCTAAAATAAATAACTAAAAATATTAACTTAAAAAACTGTTGCTTTCGAACTGAAGTCCAAAAGATACTTGTAAAAAATTACAAAAATACTTTAAATAAGGTCTGCCAGAATAAGGGATTTAAAGCTGATAAAATTGCGCAAAAAATTGCTAGAAATTGCTAAAAAATGAAAAATAGTCTTTTTGAGACTAAAATCTAACAAAAACATCAAATATAGGGGAAAGCGAAGTTTTATATTCCCTTGCAGCTTCCATTGAAAACAAAAAAGTTTTTCTAAGACTACTTTTTAGACCTTTCTTTTCAATGGGATCTATACTATATAGACGTCTGATTTCGACCAATCTTGGTGAAATCATGGAAAAGCAAAATACACTGTTAATTACGAAACTTGGAGGCGATCCCATTTAAAACAAAAAAGTTTTTCTCACTAGAACTTCTTTTTCGACAGATCATTCGTACTGCAGCAATGTGCTATAGTCATCCGATTTTGATAAAACTTTGCAGAAATGTGTTAAAGCTTATAAAATAAGAATATGCCAATAAAAAAAATACGTTTTCATTATGAACAAAAAAGTTTTCCTCACTCGAACTATTTTTTCGACCGATCGTTCCTATGACAGCTATATGCTATAGTCATCCGATCCGGCCGGTTCCGACAAATGCAGCGTGTATGTACCAAAAGAGTTCGTGTAAAGTTTGGTGGGGATAGCTTTAAAACTGACGGAGGAGATAGCATAGAAACAGACGGACAGACGGACAAGGCTAAATGAACTCAGCTCGTCATGCTGATCAAGAATATATATACTTTATGTGGTCGGAGATGCTTCCTTCAATGCATTACAAACATCCGCACAATTTTATAATACCCTCTGCAAGGGTATACAAATTACGGTAATTGAGCAGTATAGTAAAGCACACATATAATTTCAGTACAGCATCAGCAAACTTCAACGTAAATTTTAAAAGAAACCAAAAAACGCTGATCTCAGTACTGAGAATTATGTTCCGGAACTTAGTGATTTCATCCATATCAATTTCTTCGAAAGAATATAAAGACTGAAGACACCATGAATGTTTTCATTGGACTATCATCACTGTGGATACAACCCTTCAGGGGGCTCAGTACCGAATCTGAACTGAAATTAGTGCTGATTTGAAAAGTTGGTACTAAAAACATGGCTTCACTTTCTTGCTCTTCTTTCATGAATCTAGTACAGGCAATGCTTTTTAGGCATAAAGTGAAGTACCAAATCTCATGAATCTCTACCGAAATCACTTACTAACTAAAGCAATGATTATGCCTTAAATTCACTTCTGAGACTTTTTACTCAGGTGAAGTTCTGTAGCAAAGGTTTCAAATCAATTTAATAGGCGTTATTTCGCACTTCGTCAGAGAAATTAAAAAATTGCTAGAAATAGCTAAACCAAATGTTGAACGTGCTTGATTTATGGCTAATAGCATTTCCACTTACAAAAATGATAGATCTACCATCACTGCTGCAGTGTTCCACTTGTATGATTTTTTTAAGAAAGAAATAAAAAAAAGAAAAGAAAAATTAGACGTCTTGGAGCTCCGAGTTTCGTTTCTCGACTGTTTTATAATAATTGTTGTTTGGCAGTCATGCCCCGAGCTCCTTCAAAAAGCCTACTAAGATTGCTCTATTTTTATATATTTACGGCGGCAACATTCCCGCCCCCGTGAAGAACCGACAGGGGTTCACAATATTTACTGCAGACATAATTCTGTCCAATGTAATGACCATGGATGATTAGGGATATATGTTTTATTTCATTTATAAAAGGAACTTCTGGAAACTTTTTCATGTTTTTATATTGATGGGATTGAGAGAAAGCATCTTACTTAAAAAGTAAACATATGTATTACTATGTTTATGTTTAGAAATCATTGGCAATGCGTCTGTCTCTTCCATCCAGAACTTAATAGTGTAGCGCTCCAGGCTAAGCGACGGAAAATTAAATATATAAATCTAATAATTCGAATGCCTGCTTGGGTTGAATTTCCGCCTTAAAAGATTCGAAGATTTGAAGCACTTCTGAATTCACATTTCGGTATGGCCATCAGCTCGCTGTTCGATTCTGACTTGATCTCATCAATTGTGGCAAAACGCTTTCCTTTCATTGGTCTCTTCAGTTCTGGGAATAGGAAAAGGTTGCACGGAGCCAAATCTGGTGAATACGGTGGTTGAGGCATGATAACGGTGTTGTTTTTGGCCAAAAAACCAGAATCCACGATTTGTTTCTCCACAATTCCGAACTACTAATCGAAATTGGCTGCTAATGCAAACATATGATAAATATATGTGTCCGAATATAACAAAAAGAAAATATAAAAAATCGAATGTACACAGACCGCGAAAATTCACAATTCACTTTTTCCTTTGAACACACATCGTACACACATGCATAAAAAGCCGGCAATTCACACACAAGTAAACATTAATTCACGGGAGACAATTTCATTAATACTTACATTTACCGTTTTAGATTTGCATTTTAGCCAAGCATCTCTTCGCACTTTACACATTCGCTGTACCGCACCTTTTTTTAATCTTCTCTAAATTCTATCTTCAGTCTAAAATTTCATTAACAAAACTAAAAGAAAGTCAATTTGGGAAAGTTCCACCAGTAAAACCAGCGAATATTTCCAAATATTAAGCGGTATAAGATTTTCAGGATCTATAAATTCTATTAAAATTCGAATTTTTGATAACCTTACAAGTAATTTGCCTGGTCAGGTAACGATAAAATTTAAATGTTCTTTTCTTAATTTAGATTTTCTTCATCAAAAAAATCAAGTCATAGATTTGCCAAGAAAACTATCTTGCAAGAATCTTCTAAAAAGTGACTAGATCAGCTGTTAGGCAGGCAGAGAATCATGCAGAGCTTGCAGTTGAAAGCACACTTCAGGACATCTACATTAAGGACTTTGGAGAGCCGACAAAATTATGAGTTCTCAACGAGCTCAATATTCCAATAGTCCAATAGTTCTATCAAAGCACTGGGCGCTGGATAACTGCCCAAAAGAAAATTTTCAAAATATATTTTTTTCATTACTGAGTATATTAGCCACACTGTCAATAACTACCAAAACTCCAGAAAAAACATTTTCAAGATTGAAGCGTATTTTAAAAATTACTAGGCTCGCCTAGTAGTCGAAATTCGACCATCTGCTTTCACAAAGTTTTTGATAAGCAAAAACAAAGCATGCTTTGCTCACCTATCTGTATGAAGCGAGTGTGTATTATTTTTAATTCGTTAATAAAACAATAAATAATTGCAATAATTTGTATATCTTGCAAAGGGCATTTTAATTTTGCCCAGAAGTTTGCAACGCATAGAAATAATTATTTCCGACCCCATAAACTATATATATTCTTGATCAGGGCGACGAGCTGACTTGTTTTAGCCCTGGCCGGCTGTCTGTCCGTCTGTCTGTCCATCTATCTGTCCGTCTGTCTGTCCATCTGTCTGTCCGTCTGTCTGTCCGTCTGTCTGTCCGTCTGTCTGTCCGTCTGTCTGTCCGTCTGTCTGTCCGTCTGTCTGTCCGTTTGTCTGTCTGTTTCTACGCAAACTAGTCTCTCAGTTTTAAAGCTATCGAGCTGAAATTTTGCACAGAGTCATCTTTCTACTGCACGCTGCTAATATGTCGAAACCGACCGGATCGGATGACTATATCTTGTAGCTCCCATAGGAACGATAGAGAAACCAGAGAAGTTAGAGCACTGGCCTTGTTATTTGTTAATCGTCATGGCGAATACAAGGCTAATTTAAAATTGAATTCGTTTAAACCCAAAGGGCACAACGGCTGAGATCATCGGAAACCTCGGAATGAGAACTTCTTCTTCTTTAAATTTTCCTTTGATTATCGCCGCGTGAATCACACTGGTCATTCATTTTCTTAGTTTTGTTCCATTGCATAGTTTTGGTTGGTTTAGATTTCGAAGCAAGACGACTTCCGAGCCAATCTTTAGTTGCAAATTGTGCGGCACATCTAAAGTGTTTAAAAATTCAGTTGCATAGTTGGTAACATCGTCCTCGTTTGTTACAAGTCGATAGATTTCACTGAATGCAGAGTACCATTGATCTGATTCTGAGCTACAAAGTTTAAGCAATGATGTTCGGAAATACTTTTTTAATGAGCTTGTCTTTCGATAAGACGGCTGGAGTCGATCTTGGATTGACAGGCAGTGTTTGGCGGAAATAGCCAGATAGTAAAATCATTGCGCCTACAAAACATCTCGAGTCATTGCGCAGATCTTTTAATGTTTGGTAAATTGCTTCCAATGCGCTTTTGTGCGCCTTTGTGCATTCGTCCCAAATGATGATTTTTGCCTATGCTATTACTTTTTCCATTGAAGAGTGTTTTGCAATTTTGCATGTCGGTTGTTCAGTAGTTTAAAGCAGTGGTGTCCAAACTCACACAATGAAAGCGTTTGCTTGTGTGCGAAGCAGCGAAACACGAAGGCAAGGTGACGTTTTACTGCTCATCTCTCTCTATATATGTTTCACTGCGACGCCGGCAGAATTTGGCTTGCCAACCACGCGTGTCTGCCTTTTCAAATTTTGGACATCGCTGGTTTAAAGGTATAACGGCTGTGCGACATCCCTTTAACAATGTGGCCGCTATTCCAGAAGAAGCAGCTGCTATTTACCGATTTTTTGGACCATTTATTTAAATATATTTTATGAGCGATTCTGTTAGGCGGGGCCGGTACAAATCCAGGCTTTTTCCAGATCCATGATAATACAGCCCTAAAAGCCAATAGCGAAAGTAACAGAGTTCAAACAAGTCAGCAGACCTTCTACTAACTGATTTTACCTAGGTGTATGCTACCTTTTGTCTAAGAAAGGGATAATGACTCATTATTAGTGAGAATGAGAGAACTAACCAAGTATGGCTTAAGCTTCATATAAGTCGGTCTGTGCTCACACGACTTGCAGTTCAGTTGTGAAAGCGCTTCAAGATGCTGTTAAGTGTGCTCATTGTAATAGTGCAACTTTTCTTATTACGTTAGTGATCATCAACGCAATCGGGTAAAACCAGAAATCGTATTTAATATACTCGTTTCATTCTAGCGCTGCTAGCAGCTGATCAATGCGGCAATCTTAACGAAACGCAACTCTACACACCGGACAAGTTCACCCAATTGAACGAATACCCATGGCTGGGTCGTGTGGGCTATGAATTTGAGGGCAAGTTGGAATTTCACTGTGCAGGCGTGCTCATTAACAAGCGTCATGCCATCCTTTCGGCTCATTGTGCTCAAGGCGACGTACTCTCAATACTATTTGGAGACTGGCAAGCTGATAACGATATCAACGAACCGGATTGCATAACAATTAACGAGTGTGCACCACACCCGTTGCTCTATACAATTGAAGAGCTGGCCATCCATCCGGATTATGACGCTAGAAAGTCCTATCATGACATTGCAGTGGCCAAACTGAACAATGATGTTCAGTTGTCCGAATATGTGCAGCCACTGTGTTTGCCACCAGCTCAAATGTTAGATGAAGAGTATCTGGGACAACGCTTGGAGTTAGTCGGATTTCCAAAACTGTGCAGTGAGGGAAATATGCGCAGAAAGATGCAAGCACAGATTTCCAGTCTTCCTCATTGTGTTAGCAAATTTAGTTCCGGTCGATTTCAACCAACTTCGGATCAATTATGTGGCTTTGTCTCTGGTGATTGTATTTTGATGTCGGGTTCAGCTCTGATGGGTATTAATGTGATCAATGGAAAGACATTCAATTTATATTTAATTGGTATTTTATCCTATTATGAGAATGTTCCCGTTGTTTTTACACGTATTCAACCGCTTAGAGATTGGATATTGCTTAATTCTAAATGATAAGCGAAATATGTAAATGAAACTAATGTCCCATATTTTTATGAAATGTTTCTTTAGCTAAATTGTAGAAAATATTGAAACCGTTCTTAAGACAACTCAATAATGCCTTCAAATTTCAAATTTCGCTCATCGTCGAGCAATGTGCATGCACTTTCATGCCCATCGAATCATACCAACTTGCACAGCTGGATAATTGCCTTCTTCGCTGGTAACCGGCCACAACTTGGAGAGCTCCTATTTAAGCAAACCCTTATTTAAATACTCGATCAAATACCAACGCCCACAAATGTTTGGCAATTGATGCCAGCCAGTGCCATCTGCAAGTTCAGGAACTCAGCAACAAAGCCCTCATTCGAGGCACCATCGATACAGGTTCAGTCGTGTTTAAAACGCACACGTCTGTGAATCCTGAACAACTAAACCCCTAACCGAGACAAAGTCCTCATCCGAGGCACCACGAAGTCCTCAACCAGAGGCAACTCCAACCTCAACGGTAGCCAACGATCACAATCAACCGGCCACAACCTCGAGACGCTCTTTGTTTGGCATTTGCTGCTAGCCTGAGCCCTCCTACAAGTTCTCGAGTTCAGCAAAAAAAGCCCTCATTTAAGGCAACATTGATTCAGGATCAGTCATGCCACCTGAACACGTCTGTGAACCTGAACAACAGCAAACTCAACCTAGGCAACAAGAAGTCCTCGACGAGAGGCAACCTCAACCGAGGCAACGCGTACGAATCAGATAAGTTCGGTTAGATGTTGGTCAGAATTGTCATAAAGTTAATTTTAAGAAAGAACAGCTTGGTTTAATTTAGATTGTGTTGAAGATGGCAATTGTGACGCGAAAATGGTTGAATCACAGAGTAACCGTTTATACGAGGTCTGTTCAAAAGTATCGCGAATTTTGTGTTTTTTCAAAAATTATTTATTTATTCATGAATATCTATTTTGTCCCCTTCAAAGTAATCCCCATGAGATATTATACACTTGTGCCAACGGTTTTTCCAATCTTCGAAGCACTTCAAAAAATAATTTTTTTTTTATCTTGTTCAGCTCCTCCTTCGATGCCGTCTTTATCTCGTCAAGCGTAGCGTAACGTCGCCCTTTCATGGGCCTCTTCAGTTTAGGGAACAAGAAAAAGTCACAGCGGGCCAGATCTGGGGAATACGGTGGCTGCGGCATCATTAGTGTGTTGTTTTTGGCCAAAAAGTCGCGCACAAGCAACGATGTGTGAGCAGGGGCGTTATCGTGGTGCAAAAGCCAATTTTTGTTCTTCCACAAATCCGGGCGTTTCTGGCGGATTGCTTCGCGCAAATTGCGCATAACTTGCAGGTAATATTCCTTATTGACCGTTCTTCCCTGTGGCAAGAACTCATGATGCACCACGCCCCTGCAATCGAAGAAAACTGTCAGCAAAACTTTCACATTCGACCGAACTTGGCGCGCTTTTTTCGGTCTTGGTTCGGGCGGCAGCTTCCATTGAGATGATTGAGCTTTGGTTTCCACGTCATAACCATAAACCCACGATTCGTCACCAGTTATGACCCTCTGGAGCAAATTTGGGTCGTCGCGGACAGAGTTTAACATCTCATTAGCAATGTTCATGCGATGCTGTTTTTGGTCGCAATTGAACAATTTTGGTACGAATTTCGCGGCGACCCGTCTCATGCCCAAATCATTGATAAAAATCGAATGGCTCGAGCCAATCGATATGTTTAGGTCCTCAGCAACTTCTCTAACGGTGATTCGACGATTGGCCAATACCATTTTCTCCACTTCATTAATTTTTTCGTCTGTTGTTGAAGTGCTCGGGCTCTTCGTCGTTCACATCTTCTCGGCCTTCTGAGAGCATTTTGTACCACCGATAAACGTTGCTTCGGTCCAAGGTAGCTTCTCCGTATGTCCCAGTCAACATTCGGAATGCATCCGCGCACTTAACTTCGTTTTTCACACAAAATTTGATACAGGTTCTTTGATCCATTTTTTTGAATTGGTAAAAATCGTAGACGATCCAAAACACGTGCAAGCAAAGCAGCTGTCAACAATTAAGTGAACATTCAAAATGGCCGAGCTTGTCGGCATAAGTGAGAGACATGAGTACCAACATAACGCCACAAAAAAATCGAAATTCGAAAATTCAAAATTCGCGATACTTTTTGAACACACCTCGTATATATATATGCTTTTAAGTTGTTTTTGCAAAATTTGTCCGAAATCGAAAATCATGACAAGCATTTGCAAGGGAATTAAGGCACAGCCGAAGTTAGCTGAGCCATCTCGTTTTTGTTTGCAATGGCCACATTGAAGTATTCATAAGAACATAAGGAATATATTTTGGGCAAATTGAATTTGTTTTACTATGCTAAAAGGCGGCTGTACTTTTGTATGAACAATGCTTAGTGTATTATTAAATAGATACTTAAATTTACCGTTTTAGGTTTGCATTTTAGCCAATCATCTCTATGCTTTGCTTTGAAATGCGCCTTTTTGCTTGCCTAGTTGCCATTGGTCTTTATAGTTTTATTAAACAATTTGTACTTTGGGTTTTGAGCATCCACTCTTATAAATAAAAGAAATTTTTTTGCACGCCGAAAGACCACAAAAACAGTGTCCGAGCGCTGCAAGAAAAATATCGCTGAAAAAAATCAACAAAAAATATTCGATATCAGTATATCGATAAACCTAGTAAAAATATTCGATAACGATTAATCGTATTTTTGGACAAAAATATCTATATTCGATATTTCGATATTATTTCTGACATCGCTAGTCACTTCTGACTTGTACAAGGCTTTGAAAGTTTTTTGGAAGTACTTTTATGACTGTTTTTATGACCTTTATACTGTTAACTTGCAGTTTTTACTGGCTCGAAAGAAATCGAAGGGATTTAATTTTCTTAGTGGAAAGTTTAATGGTGCAGCAATTGGGTTAAAAATAGTTGTCCAACTCCAGGTCCACCTCCATGGCCACCTCAATGGCCACCTCATGGTCCACTTCCACACTACCGGTCCAGGTCCAAGTCCACCACCGGTCCAGGTCCAAGTCCTCCACCGGTCCAGCTCCAGGTCCAGCTTCGCTTGAAAAACACCACAGCTGCTTTGATTAATTTTTATTAAATAAATAAAAAATTTCAGGGACTGACTGGGACTAGAGCCCAGACCTCCTTTGTCCCGCGCAATGACGGCGGCCGTTTAGGCGGTTAGGCTATTTCACAGCGTTGAAGTTGCACGTCTGAAAGGGCAACTTATATTTTTGCATTGGGGCAAAAATTCCTGAAATCTAACAAGTTTTTTTCTAAAAGCAATGGCTACTATCGCTATATTTTTAAAAGAAAATTAAGTCCAGAAATTCTCTAAAATAAAAGGTTAATTTTGCCCTATTTTTAAGAAAAAGACTAACTTGCAGTTTTTACTGGCTCGAGGTCTTGCTAAGTTATTGACATAACTTTAAACAGAGGCACACAACACAACAAAGGAGGCATCAGGTTGATCGGACGACGTTTCATGAGGGACCAACCTCACTCATCATCGATCTTGAGCCTGAAATGTCTGTCCAAACAGCAGTCTCTCCATGCCTGCGACGGCAAAACCGTTTGAGAATTCCAAAGGCAGCTTTGCGCGCAAAACACCAAAAAGACAGCTTAAGACAGCCATTCCCCTTTGTAAGTGTGTGGCCTCCGTTTTGAACTTTGGACTCAGGAGCAAAAAAAAAAAAAAAAAAAAAAAAGACTTTAGAAAAAAAAAAAAGAAAAAGACTTTAGAAAAATAAATGCACCCTAATTATCAGAAAAATCTGGCCAATTCTTGTTTTTAGAAAAGTTTTTTATAAAATAATTTTTTTTATGGCTTATTTTTTCTAAGTTTCAGAAAACTTTTTCTGTATATTAGAAAATTTTTCTAGATACCAGTGCAATTTTTAAAATAAGGCGATTTTTTAAAATTCATTGCGAATTTTTTTCTGAGTGTAGGGGTGATTTTAGCAAAATCTCTTCCCAAAACAAAACATAGAGACTTGAAACCGAAACAACCGAAAGAATTTTGTAATTTGGTTGAAAGAGAATTCTGGAACACCTCCGATTTCTGGGACACCTTCAATCTATCTGCATTAAAAAAGTTGCATAAAATCCGACAATTCTTGCTCTTAGTTGTTTCAATAGTTTATTACAAGTTAAGAAGCAAAATTGCCTAAACGAAGTGACAGCAGTTCCATTTTCCCATTTCCCAATGGGCTTCTACCAGATCCATGGTAATACAGCCCTAAGAGCCAATAGTGAAGGTAACAGAGTAAAAACATGTCCCCTGACATTCTTCTAAAAGATTTCACCTAGGAGTATGCTACCTTTTATGTATGTAAAAATGGTATAACGTGTTAGAGAGAATATGAGAACTAACCAAGTACTGCTTAAGCCTTATATTAATCAGTCTTGGCTCAACCGACTTGCAGTTCAGTTGGGAACGCGCTACAAGATGCTGTTCAGTGTGTTCTTTGTAATAGTGTCACTTTTCTTATCACGTGAGTGGCCATCAACGCAATCGGGTAAAACCACAAATCGAATTTCAAATATTTGTTCTATTCCAGCCCTGTTAGCGGCTGATCAGTGCGGCAATCTTAACGAAACGCAACTCTACACACCGGACAAGTTTACCCAACTAGACGAGTATCCTTGGCTGGGGCGTGTGGGCCTTGAATTTGAGGGACATTTGGATTTTCTCTGTACAGCGGTGCTCATCAACAAGCGTCATGCCATTCTTTCCGCTCATTGTGCCGGAGATAGGGTAGTCTCAATACTATTTGGAGATTGGCAAGCTGATAACGATATCAACGAACCTGATTGTATAACAGTTCACGACTGTGCGCCAAATCCGTTACTCTATACGATTGAAGAGCTGGCCATACATCCGGACTATGACGCTCATAAGTCCTATCATGACATAGCCGTGGCCAAAATGAACAAGGATGTACTATTCTCCAAATATGTGCAGCCATTATGTTTGCCACCAGCTGAAAAGCTAGATGAGGAGTTTATGGGACAACGCTTGGAGTTAGCCGGATTTCCAAAATTATGTAGGGACGGAGATATGCGCAGAAAGATGCAAGCACAGATTACCAGTCTATCTCATTGTGTTAGCAAATTTAGCTCAGTTCATTTTCAACCAATACCGGATCAAATGTGTGGCTTTGTTTCAAGTGATTGCCTTTTGTGGTGGGGTGCACCACTGATGGGTATTAATGTGGTCAATGGAAAGACATTTAATTTTTATTTAATTGGTATTTTATCCTATTATGAAAATGTTCCCGTTGTTTTTACACGTATTCAACCGCATAGAGATTGGATATTGCTTAATTCTAAATGATAAGCGAAATATGTAAATGAAACTAATGTCCCATACTTTTATGAAATGTTTCTTTAGCTAAAATGTAGAAAATATTGAAACCCTTCTTAGTCAACTCAATAATGCCTTTAAATTTCAAATTTCAGCAAATTCAGTTGGTCTACCCTCATCGTCGAGCAACGTGCTTGCACTTGCATGCCCATCGAATCATACCAACTTACAGAGCTGGATAATTGCCTTCTTCGCTGGTAACCGACCACAACTTGAAGAGCTCCTATTTAAGCAAACCCTTATTTTAATATTCGGTCAAATACCAACGCCCACAAACGACCAACAACTCGAGACGCTCTTTCTTTGGCAATTGATGCCAGCCAGTGCCATCTACAAGTTTAGAAACTCAGCAACAAAGCCCTCATTCGAGGCACCATCGATACAGGTTCGCACATCTGTGAACCTGAACAACAAAACCCCTAACCGAGACAAAGTCCTCATCCGAGGCACCACGAAGTCCTCAACCAGAGGCAACTCCAACCTCAACGGTAGCCAACGATCACAATCAACCGGCCACAACCTCGAGACGCTCTTTGTTTGGCATTTGCTGCTAGCCTGAGCCCTCCTACAAGTTTTCGAGTTCAGCAAAAAAAAACCCTCATTTAAGGCAACATCGATTCAGGATCAGTCATCCCACCTGAACACGTCTGTGAACCTGAACAACAGCAAACTCAACCTAGGCAACAAAAAGTCCTCGACGAGAGGCAACCTCAACCGAGGCAACGCGTACGAATCAGATAAGTTCGGTCAGATGTTGGTCAGAATTGTCATAAAGTTAATTTTAAGAAAGAACAGCTTGGTTTAATTTAGATTGTGTTGGAAATGGCAATTGTGATGCGAAAATGGTTGAATCACAGAGTAACCGTTTATAAATTCTTATACTTGACAATATTGTCACATCGTGTTTCAACAGATCAACATTAATGAACACAGAACATACACTCATAAAAAAAGTCCCAAATTAACCCCTTAAAATTAGAAATTCGCCTTTGAAATCCGTCCTAAGGCGACTCACCCTTATAAATAGAAAGAGTGGAGGTAGAAAAAATCTGGGACTACCGTTTGAAAGAGCGTTAAAAATGAGAGAAAATAGATGACAAACATCAACGCTCTCCATGCAAAAATTTACCTTTATGTTTCATTTTCGTTTTGTGCAAGGTGCATAATTATGGCCGCACAATTTAATTTCTTATTCTGTGTTTGGCTGGTGGTGATTTGATTTGCCCAAACTTTATTAAGTAACTATTTATATCGACTTAATAAATATGCCAAGAGGACCAGTTCTTTCTGATGTCGAGAAAGGTCAAATTCTGGCGCCCAAAAATGAAAATTGCTCTTTCCGAGAAATTGCCAGAAAATTTGGTCGCTCCGACAAAGTTGTTAGAAATTTTTGGAAAAACCAAAATGAATATTGTTAAAAAATCCCGGAGGACGTAATCCGAAGATAAGTCAGCGTGACCAGTGCCGATTAGTGAGTGCAACAAGCAATTTATTAAAGGCCTCTAATGAGTAAGCGACTGAATGTGGCCTAAAAGTGTCTCGCTGGACCGTCGCACGGGCTTTAAAAAAATCTGAAACCATAGTGCGACAAAAAATGGAGGTGGCTTCAAGGTTACTGGACCTCCATAAAGAAGCCCGGATGAAATTCGACAGGAATAACATGGCAACTGACTGGACAAAGGTAAATAGTTTTTAAAGAGGAAGGCAAATGTTAATTTATCTTTCTAGATTATTTTATAGGATGAGAAAAAGTTTGATTTGGACGGTTTTCGCACTATTGGAGGGATTTAAGGAAAGAACTAAATTCTATTCTAAAAACTCTATTCTTTTCTAAGAGACCTTTTGGAGGAGGATCTTTGATGGTTTGGGCTGCGTTCTGCGATTCTGGATGCTTGGAGCTGGCATTTCCAAGCACCCATATGAACTCCAGCGAGTACGTGGATATATTAAAAATGAACTTATTGCCTTTTCTTCGTGTTCGAAGGAGTCAAAAGTTTGTTTTTCAACAGGACAACGGTTCAATGCACTCTAGCCGTGAGACGCGTTCTTGGCTTGAAGGCAATAAAGTTCGTTTTTTTGGAGTGGAATGGTGCTCCCCGGACATGAATCCAATAGAAAACTTGTGGGAGTTGTTGGTCCGAAGGATATATGCTAAAAACACCAAGTACAATAGTACTATGCAGCTCAAATTAGCAATAATTAAGGCATGGGAAGAACTTTCCCTAAACGATTTAAGAAGTCTCATAGGCAGTATGCCGAATAGGATCTACGAGTTAATTAGTGCAAAGGGAGGTTACTCTCATTATTAAACTAAATAAAAATATGTTAATAAGTTAACATGATTCTTTAGTTTTTTTATTTAGTGAAGTGCGGCCATAAATATGCACCTTGCACAAAACGAAAATGAAACATAAAGGTAAATTTTTGCATGGAGAGCGTTGATGTTTGTCATCTATTTTCTCTCATTTTTAACGCTCTTTCAAACGGTAGTCCCAGATTTTTTCTACCTCCACTCTATCTATGCGTATACCTAAAAAACTAGGTGCGGCCATAAATTTGCACCAGAGTTCCTTTAGGGCTACTTTTAATATTAATTTTGCCCTGTTTTAAAGAAAAGGGTTTGAAAATGCGCCCTAATTATCAGAAAAATTTTTTTTTAAAAAAAAAAATTTTAATATTATAAAAAATTTTTTGTTTATTAAAAAATTGTCTAATACCACAAATTTTAAAATAGGGCGATTTTCTAAAATTCGGCGGATAAATTTTAAAATCTCTAAAATGAATACCCCTAAGTAGGCGGTTAAGCTTAACAATTACTTCTATGGGACTCACTGCTGGTACATTAAACAATTGAACTATCGGTTATCCACTCACCAATCATCAATTTTGTTGCAACTTCTAATGGCTTCAATTATGCTTCCGCTAAGCATAAACTGAATCCCTGCCTGGATATCAATCTTCTACACTTGATGGCGTCTCGCCCTCGGAACAAATGCGAGTACCAAAAGGTTTTCACGCATCTCAACGTGGGTCACAGATGTTTGCATTTCCATCAACGCCACCAGGATAATTGGACATTGGTTCAAATTACTTCTCGTCGCGTTCGGACAATATGTGTGTAAGTAATTCGGAATTTTCGTGTTTTTCGTTTGATTTTCCATTTTTTCGATTTGTTGATTTCTACCCCTCGTCGATGAATAGCCACAATAACAGAAATTTATGTTTTCTTTTTAGTTTATGGCGGGGTCAACTGAGGCGGTAGGGTGGATAGTTTAATATACACTCACACACACACACACACACGAAGTGGACGTGTAATTGGGAATTTATTAGCCGCTGGAGACTCATTTACATTTTTCTTTGTTGGCGCTGAGGGTGAGGGGAGGAAGGAAGGTGCCATGATATGTGCATGGGTGGGTCAATTTGATTGCCAGGTTGCGTTTGCTGTAATTATTAGCAGTTGTTTTTATTTATTACAAGACAAATTTTGATTTATCAAAGTAAACTAAAGGAAGCTTTAGACAAATGAGTTAGCATTGCGCATAAATTTTGACTTCAAAAGTGGAGTGAGATCTGTATAATAAGGTGACTATACGAAATATTTTCTAAATAATACATTTATGCTGAAGAAAATGCAAGTGACCAAAACAGTTTTGCCCATTTTGATAAGTTTTTAGACAAAGTGGTCCTAATTTATTTTATAGTAGTAACGTAGCTCTTTATTCATAGAACATTAGAGGGAAATAAAACGATTGTCTTTGCAACATATTGCTTTAGCCTAAACCAAATTAACAATTTGCATATGTTTAGAGCATAGCTCTTAAGACAGACAGTCGATTGGGGGTAGGTTGAAAACGATTGTCTTTGTGGTGATTTTTGAACTTTGCAAAGTTACCATAACAGTAACCAAAACAGTGGCTGAAATGACAAAACTAGTGGCTGAAACTGGTGAGAGACGGTGAAAAACTGTGACAAAACAAAACGAAACAGACAAAACAGTGACTTAAACAGTGACCTACACAGTGACCAAAACAGTGACCGAAACAGTGACTAAAACAGTGACCAAAACAGGTAACCAAAAAAGTGACCAATACAGTGACCAAAACAATGACTTATATAGTGACCATAATAGTGACCGAAACAGTGACCAAAACTGTGACAGAAACAAAGACCGAAACATGGACGAAAGCTGTGACTAAAAAAGTGACAACACTGTAACCGAAACAGTGACTGAAACAGTGACCTAAGCAGTGACTAAAACAGTGACCGAGACTAAAACAAAACAGTGACCGAAACACTGACAAAAATAGGGGAAAGTTATCTTCGGCTCGGCCGAAGTTTTGTATACCCTTGCAGCTTCCATTGAACACAAAAGGTTTTTCTAACTAAGACTACTTTTCGGACCTTACTTTTCTATGGGATCTATACTATATAGATGTCTGATTTCGACTAAACTTGGTGAAATCATGGAACAGCATAATACACTGCTAATTACGAAGTTTGGAGGCGATCCCATTTAAAACAAAAAAGTTTTTCTCACGAGAACTACTTTTCTACCGATCCTTCATACTGCAGCTATATGCTATAGTCATCCAATTATGATAAAACTTTGTAGAAATGTGTTAAAGTATATAAAATAAGAATAAGCCAATAAAAAGGACGTTTTCATTAACAACAAAAAAGTTTTCCTCACTCGAACTAGTTTTTCAACCGATCGTTCCTGTGGGAGCTATATGCTATAGTCATCCGATTTCGACCAAACTTTGTAGAATTGTGTAAAAGTATATAAAATAGATCTTTGCCAATGATAAGGACGTTTTCATAAAAACCAAAAAAGTTTTTCTCACTAGGACTAGTTTTTCTACCGATCGTTCCTATGGCAGTTATATGCTATAGTCATCCGATTTCGACCAAATTTTTGTAGAATTGTGTAAAAGTATATAAAATAAGTGTACGCCAATGACAAGGACGATTTCATTAAAAACAAAAAGTTTTTCTCATTAAAACTGGTTTTTCGACCGATCGTTCCTTTGGGGAGCTATATGCTATAGTCATCCGATTTCGACCAAACTTAGTGAAATCATGGGAAAGGATAGTAAACTAAGAAATACGTACTTTGGATGCGTTTCCATTGAAAACAAAAAAGTTTTTCTCACTAAGACTAGTTTTTGGACCGATCGTTCCTATGACAGCTATATGTCATCCGATGCGGCCGGTTCCGACAAATGTGCAGCGTATTTTTTACCAAAAGACTTCGTGCGAAGTTTGGTGAGGATAGCTTTAAAACTGACGGAGAAGATAGCATCGAAACAGACGGACAGACGGACAGGGCTAATTCAACTCACCTCGTCATGCTGATCAAGAGTATATATACTTTATGTGGTCGGAGATGCTTCCTTCTATGCGTTACAAACATCCGGACAATTTCATAGTACCCTCTGCAATTTTTAAAGCTATCCTCACCAAACTTTGCACGAAGTCTTTTAGTACAAATACGCTGCTCATTTGACGATCGGTCGAAATAGTTCTTGTTAGAAAAATAAAAAAAAAAAAATGGAAAAACCTTTTTTTTTTGTTTTAGATTGGGTTCGCCTCCAAATTTCGTAGTTAACAGTTTGTTATGCTTTTCCATAATTGCACTAAGTTTGGTCGAAATCGGACAGCTATATTGTAGTATAGCTCCCACCTCGTTTAAAATATGATTTTAATCTATTAACAGATGGTAGTTGACTGTAGCAGTGAAGCCGGTTCAATAAATGCCTTATTAACTTACCCAACTTATCCCCCCTTTGGTGCCTCGTTAAAATTCCAACCAAATCACAGAAAACAAAAAAAAAAACACACACACACATATCTGGTAGTCTTCTTCCATGTTTTACGATTTTCGTAACAATTTTTGGTATGTGGTGTCGAGGTCGAGCTACCCATTTGCCATTCGTTTTATGCTTTTTTGCATACTTTATATATTTGTGCAAAATTTATGTGCGCTATTGTTTTTATGGCATGCACCCATTTTGCTCCAACCATTCGCAACCCCACCACCACCACCACCCCAACTTATCCCCATTCACTATGCCCATTTGGCAAACGAAATGAAAACAGAGAACGAACGAAAAGAAAGAAAAATGTTATCCTTGTTATGTGGGAGGAGTTGAAGAGCTGGAGGCGAATTATGGCACATGCGGCTCTGTCGGCATTAGGTCTGATCCTTTCCTTTTGATATGGCATCCAGTTGTATGTATGTACAATGTACATATGCCTTCTCCCTCTGGCCTTGCCACTTAAGCTGCTTATGTGGCAAATACATAAAATAAAAAGAAAATCCTCGCATAACGAGCATTTCCTTCTGCCATATTTGTGTTATTTTATTATCATTTTTCTTCGTCGTTGTCGTTGTACAAAATGGCGGCTCTTTTTATATCTGTTCAGATATGAGTTGCCATAAACTGAAACGCATGTGTGTGTGTGTGTGATTGTGTGTGCGATACGAATCCAATTTCTCAGCTCTACAATAAAACTGGGTGAACGCAGAGTGGAGGGGGCGTTGCTGATAAGCGAAAATGGCGTACCGCCCGCCTTATGATGCGACTTAACGGGATAGGCATAAATACGACGAGTGAGTACCACAAGACCCAAACAGAAATTTAAATAAACCGATAAACGAATCCCCACTAAGCTGCCAGCGACGTCGTCGAACGTCGTACGAAAACCAAAGAAAAAAAAAAACAAACACATACCCAACTGAAGACAAGCCAACTGCTTTAATTAAACTCCAAAAAGGAGTCGCCTTTTCTTGTTTATGACCCGCAGCGGGCGCAACGATCAGATACACAATATCTTCCTTCACCTGACACAGTCTGCACGATCTGGCCCAGGCCAAAAGGCGCAAATGTTGCGTTCGTCGGTGACAATTTATGACATACAACGCGTTGTTCCAGGAGAGGAACAAGAACAGCCACGCGGTTACGTTTATGAAAATCATAAACATTGGCCGACAGTGGTCAAGTGACATCCGAGCAACGAATATGCATTTTAATAAAATATCCTAAAAGCCATATAAATCACACAACACTTTGCCGCACTTCTTCCGCAGACGCTATCGCTTAGCATGCGAACTTATCTTCGTATGACCACCCCACTTAGTGGGTTGCATTTGTGGAAGCGAGTGAAGTGTGCTTACAAAATTTGGCACTCATACAAATAATACAATATTTTTGACGAAAACATTTATCACTATACTAAAAAATAGCCCGGCTTGCTTCGATACGATCCGCGGTTTTTCTTTTCCGATTTGGGGGTGGCTTTCACAAATTGGAAAATATTAGACCTTTTTGTCCCCCGTAAAGCACACAAGCCGTATTTTACATACATCGGTCCAAAAAGCCCAAAAGCAAGGACTGGCCTTGAACACACATTTTGCGACATTTTTCAGCAACTCTCCCACCATTCTTCAAAGTTTCATTGCAATCGGATGAACGCTATAATTTTTCCAATTGCGCGGTTTTTAAACCATTTTCCGACAATTTCTTTAACCTAGAAAGCTTCCCGGGCAAGCGTCCACCATTCCACAACGTTTCACCGAATTTAAGAATTTGCAAACATAGCGGTTTTTGGACCGTATTCCGCCCATTTTTTCAACTTAGAAACCTTCCCGGGCAAGCGTCCAACCAATCCTCAAAGTTTCGCCGATATCAAAATTTTTGCTACTATCGCTGTTTTTGGACCATTTCTTCGTCCATTTCTTCAGCTTAAAAGCCTTCCCGGGCCAGCGTCCACCATTCCTCAAAGTTTTACCGAAATCAAAAATATTTCAAATATCGCGGTTCTTGGACCATTTCCCGCCCATTTCTTCAACTAAGAAAGCTTCCCCGGCAAGCGTCCAACCAATCCCAAAAGATTCGCCGAAATCTTAAATTTTGCAAATATCGCGGTTTCTGGACCATTTTCCGCCCATTTCTTCAACTTACAAGCCTTCCCGGGCAAGCCTCCATCATTCCACAAAGTTTCACCGAAATCAACAATTTTGCAAATTTTGCGGTTTTTGGACCATTTCCCATTTATTCAACTTAGAAATAGTGTTGGGATGTTCATGAGTAAGTGAACAAAATAGACTTGTTCACTAAACTGAGCAAGTGAACATGTTCTTCATTAATTGCAATGTGATAGTTTTTAAAAAAAAAAACAAAAAGGCATGACCAAACTCGACGGATACCCCCTATTTCGGGTCTTAGGAATCGAACTGCATCATTACTTTTTTGAGTTACCACCAGCCTTTCATACGATTGTTTTTTTTTAAGTTTTTTTTTATCAATTTTGCCACTTTCAAGGGAACCACACATTTTGACACGACCAAACTCGACGGTTCCCCTCTAATTTGGGTCCTAGGATTCGAACTGCATCATTATTTTTTTGAGTTACCACGAGCCCTTCATAATATTTTATTTTTTAAAGCTTATTATCGAGCTTGCCATTTTCAACGGAACCACACATTTTTGGTCGGTGTCAAACTTCATTAAACTTTCTTGTAATGTTACAACTAAAAGTTTTGGGAACATTCCTATCCCCGATATTGGGGTTTAGAGGGGCATTCGGGTCACTATGTCGCAAAATCCAAACTAAACTTATTATACCCTTGCAGAGGGTATTATAAAATTGTCCGGATGTTTGTAACGCATAGAAGGAAGCATCTCCGACCACATAAAGTATATATATTCTTGATCAGCACGACGAGCTGAGTTGATTTAGCCTTGTCCGTCTGTCCGTCTGTCCGTCTGTTTCTATGCTATCTCCTTCGTCAGTTTTAAAGCTAAGCTCACCAAACTTTGCACAAAGTTTTTTGGTACAAATACGCTGCACATTTGTCGGAACCGGCCGGATCGGATGACTATAGCATATAGCTGCCATAGGAACGATCGGTTGAAAAACTAGTCTTAAAGAAAAAAACTTTTTTGTTTTTAATGGAAACGCCTCCAAAGTACGTATTTCTTAGTTAACTATCCTTTCCCATGATTTCAGTAAGTTTGGTCGAAATCGGATGACTATAGCATATAGCTGCCGTATGAACGATCGGTTGAAAAAATAGTTCTAGTGAGAAAAACTTTTTTGTTCCTAATGAAAACGTCCTTATCATTGGCATACACTTATTTTGTATACTTTTACACACTTCCATAGGAACGATCGGTCGAAAAACTAGTTCTAGTGAGAAAAACTTTTTGTTTTTAATGAAAACGTCCTTTTTATTGGCAAATTCTTATTTTTTATAATTTAACACATTTTTATAAAGTTTTATCAAAATCGGAAGTATGAATGATCGGTCGAAAAAGAAGTTCTAGTTGGAAAAATGTTTTTGTTTTAAATGGGATCGCCTCAACATTTCAAAATTAACAGTGTATTATGCTTTTCCATGAATTCACCAAGTTTGGTCGAAATCAGACATCTATATAGTATAGATCCCATAGAAAAGTAAGGTCCAAAAAGTGGTCTTAGTTAAAAAAACCTTTTTTGTTTTCAATGGAAGCTGCAAGGGTATACAAAACTTCGGCCAAGCCGAACTTAACTTTCCCCTATTTTTTAATTTTAAAGAGACTTTGAGATGGCGATCTTTCGGTACCCATAACAAGATCTACATTTGTTTATTGGTACGGAACGAAATCGCATCTCGAGCGCTTTAAAATCATAAAAAATAGGGGAAAGTTAACTTCGGCTCGGCCGAAGTTTTGTATACCCTTGCAGCTTCCATTGATAACAAAAAGATTTTCTAAGACTATTTTTGGACATTACTTTTCTATGGGATCTATACTATAAAGATGTCTGATTTCTATTAAACTTGGTGAAATCATGGAAAAGCATAATACACTGTTAATTGCGAAATTTGGAGGCGATCCCATTTAAAACAAAAAAGTTTTTCCCACTAGAACTTCTTTTTCGACCGATCATTCATACTGCAGCTATATGCTATAGTCATCCGATTTTGATAAAACTTTGTAGAAATGTGTAAAAGTAAATAAAATAAGTGTATGCCAATGATAAGGACGTTTTCATTAAAAACCAAAAAGTTTTCCTCACTAGAACTAGTTTTTCGACCGATCGTTCCTATGGGAGCTATACGCTTTAGTCATCCGATTTCGACCAATCTTTGTAGAATTGTGTAAAAGTATATAAAATAAGTGTATGCCAATGATAAGGACGTTTTCACTAAAAACAAAAGTTTTCACAGAAAAAAAGTTTTTCTCACTAGAACTATTTTTTGAACCGATCGTTCCTATGGCAGCTATATGCTATAGTCATCCGATTTCGACCAAACTTACTGAAATCGTGGGAAAGGATAGTTAACTAAGAAATACGTACTTTGGAGGCGTTTTCATTGAAAACAAAAAAGTTGTTCTCACTAAAACTAGTTTTTCGACCGATCGTTCCTATGACAGCTGTTTGCTATAGTAATCCGATCCGGCCGGTTCCGTCAAATGTGCAGCGTTCTTGTACCAAAAGACTTTGTGCAAAGTTTGATGAGGATAGCTTTAAAACTGACAGAGGAGATAGCATAGAAACAGACGGACAGAAGGACAGACGTACGGTCGTGCTCGTCGAATATATATATATACAAGAATACGAATACAAGAATATATATACTTTATGTGGTCGAAGATGCTTCCTTCAATGCGTTACAAGCATCCGGACAATTTTATAATACCCTCTGCATGGGTATAATCTTTGATTTGATATCGACCTTTATACTAGTTACTTATGTAGATGTCCCGTCAAACTTCGTTTCGCGTAATAGTCAATGAATATAGTGATATCAGTTACAAAGTTTAAGTCCTCAGCATATTTGTTCTTAAGCAACTTTAGGCTCAAATTACCAACCAAATGGCCTAATGAACCATTTCCGAAATGAGATTCTTGCTTAGCACAGAAAATTCATTTAGAGTAACCACCAACCCTTTAATATACTGAACCTTTTTGTCTAGTGTTATCTGTCCATTTATTTATTCCGTTCGTTAGTTGTTGAATAATATTAAACTTTAGTTTATATTTCTGAATTACGCAGAATCCAGTCTCTATATGGTTGAATACGTGTAAAAACGTCGGGAAAATCCACTATCTTAGTGCGCGCTCCAAATGATACAATACCAATTAAATAGAAATTTAAAGGCTTTCCATCGACCACATTAATACCCATCAGAGGTGCACCCGACATCAAAAGGCATTCACCTGAGAGATAGCCACACATTTGATCCGAAGTTGGTTGAAATGGAAGAGAGCTAAATTTGCTAACACAATGAGAAAGACTGGAAATCTGTGCTTGCATCTTTGTGCGCATATATCCATGAGTACACTTATTCGGAAATGAAAAACCGACCAACTCCAAGTGTTGTCCCACATAGTCTTCATCTAGCTTATGAGCAGGTGGCGAAATACACAGTGGCTGCACATACTTTGAGAATTGAACATCATTCTTCAGTTTGGCCACGGCTATGTCATGATATCGCTTTTGACTGCTATAGTCAGGATGTATGGCCAGCTCTTCGATGGTGTAAAGCGAAGGGGGTGGTGCACATTCCCCTAATGATTTGCAATCTGGTTCATTGATATCGTTATCAGCTTGCCAGTCGCCAAATAGAACTGAGAATACCTCTTCTCGCACACAATGAGCCGGAAGGATGGCATGACGCTTGTTGATGAGCACCGCTGTACAGCGAAATTCCAACTTGCCCTGAAGTTCATAGCCCACACGCCCCAGCCAAGGGTATTCGTCCAGTTGGGTGAACTTGTCCGGTGTGTAGAGCTGCGTTTCGTTAAGATTGCCGCATTGATCAGCCGCTAACAGGGCTAGAATGAAACGAGTATTTAAAATTTGATTTCTGGTTTTACCCGATTGCGTTGATGGCCACTCACGTGATAAGAGAAGTGGCACTATTACAATGAGCACACTGAACAGCATCTTGAAGCGCGTTCCCAACTGAACTGCAAGCCGGTTGAGTGATGACTGATTAATATATAGCTTAAGCCGTACTTGGGTGTAGTTCTCTGCCTCTCTCTCTGCTGTCTTATTCTTACTTGATGGGGAAACAGAATAAGGCTTAGCATACTCTTAGGTGAAATCATAAATAACCGAACCGTTGCGGAGTTCTTTCAAACATCCCATTGGAAAAGTTCAGCCACAAAAGAAAATGGTTTGATTAAGTTTTGATTATATACGATTACTAGCAAATATCCCGGCTTGCTTCGCTGCGCCGCCGTCAGTTAAGCTATTTTAACCGATAAGAGTATCAGTTTTTCTTTTCCGACTTGGGGGTGGATTTCACAAATCGGAAAATATTTGACCGTATCTTACATACATCGCACTGTGGCTCGTTTTCCGAAAACTCGTGGCAAAAACCTGTAACTTTTGAACTAGTTGAGATATTGAGTTGAAATTTGAAATATATATTCTCAATACATCAAACAAATTATTGAAACAAAAATTGAAGTGGGCGTGGCATTGAAAAGGGCGTGAGCTAACTGTCAAACACAATTTTTTGTAATTTTACTTTTCAAAATTTTATAAAAATTAAAAAAAAAAAATAAAAATGTAATTTTATTTTTGTATTTTTTTTTAAGTTTTTATAAATTTGTAATTTTAAAAAAAAATGTAGCTGAAAAAAATATTTTTTTGCACTCGCTTAAGTATCTTTGCGTATTTGACAGTTAGCTTACGCCCTTTTCAATGCCACGCCCACTTCAATTTTTGTTTCAAAAATTTGTTTGATGTATTGAGAATAAATATTTCAAATTTCAACTCAATATCTCAATGTTACATATGCTAAGTTTACATATGCTAAGGAAACTGCTGAGCTTATTAAAAATACGGTAAACAACTTTAAAAGAGAAATTGATGAAATGCATCCCACTCAAGTTTTCGTTGAAAATAAGTTATTCCTTATACATCACCAGTTCTTCTTAACAATGATTGATGGAAAAGTTTTGAACACAATAACCGGCACAAAATCAACAAAACATTGTGCAATATGTCAACGAACCCAAAAACAATTTCAAAACTTGGATGAGTCGATAGTTTGTGAAGAGAATTATGAGTACGGAATTTCTCCTTTGCATGCCAGAATTCGATTTATGAAATATTTTTGAAGCTGGCATACACCCTTCCTCAACATGGTAGCGATCCAAAAGAAGCCAAGAAGAAAATTCAAGTTGCGTTTTGAAATGATTTTGGCGTGCTATTGGATCTGCCGAAAGTAGGTTATGGGAACACAAATGACGGGAACACGGCCAGGAAATTTTTTAATAATGCGGAGGGTACGGCTCGTATAACGGGAATAGATGTAGACATTATAAAACGAGTCCAGGTTATACTAAATGCCCTCAACAGCAGAGAAAAGTTAGACCCCATTAAGTTTGGATCATATGCAGGAAGAACCGCACAGCTGATTAAAGAGAAATACCCTACAAAGCTACTAACTCCAACGGTCCACAAGGTTTTGGATCATGGCAAGGTCATTATCGACTATCAATGTCTTCCGATTGGAGAATTGTCGGAAGAGGCGCAAGAATAAAAAAAAAATAGGGGTAACCTAACTTCGGCTCGGCCGAAGTTTTGTATACCCTTGCAGCTTTCATTGATAACAAAAAAGTTTTTCTCACTTCAACTTCTTTTTCGACCGATCATTCATACTGCAGCTATATGCTTTAGTCATCCGATTTTGATAAAACTTTGTAGAAATGTGTCCAAAGTAAATAAAATAAGTGTATGCCAATAATAAGGACGTTTTCATTAAAAAAAAAAAAAGTTTTTCTCACTAGAACTAGTTTTTTCGACCGATCGTTCTTAGTTTGCAGATCAGTCGATTGAAACATGGAAGGGATAGTAAACTAAGATACGGACTGAGGCGTTTCCATTAAAAACAAAAAAGTTTTTCTCAAGACTAGTTTTTCGACCGATCGTTCCTATGGGAGCTATATGCTATAGTCATCCGATCCGGTTCAACACCAAACTTTTGTAAAATGTGTAAAAGTATATAAATTAAGTGTATGCCAATGATAAGGACGTTTTCATTAAAAACAAAAAAGTTTTTCTCACTAGAACTAGTTTTTCGACCGATCGTTCCTATGGCAGCTATACGCTTTAGTCATCCGATTTCGACCAAACTTACTGAAATCATGGGAAAGGATAGTAAACTAAGAAATACGTACTTTGGAGGCGTTTCCATTGAAAACAAAAAAGTTGTTCTCACTAAAACTAGTTTTTCGACCGATCGTTCCTATGACAGCTGTATGCTATAGTAATCCGATCCGGCCGGTTCCGTCAAATGATAGCATAGAAACAGATGGACAGAAGCACAGAAGGACGGACAGGGCTAAATCAACTCAGCTCGTCGTGCTGATCAAGAATATATATACTTTATGTGGTCGGATATGCTTCCTTCAATGCGTTGCAAACATCCGGACAATTTTATAATATCCTCTGCATGGGTATAATCTTTGATTTGATCTCGACCTTTATACTAGTTACTTATGTAGATGTCCCGTCGAACTTCGTTTCGCTTAATAGTCAATGAATGTAGTGATATCAGTTACTAAGTTTACTAAGTTCTTAAGCAACTTTAGGCTCAAATTACCAACCAAATGGCCTAATGAACCATTTCCGAAATGAGATTCTTGCTTAGCACACAAAATTCATTTAGAGTAACCACCAACCCTTTAATATACTGAACCTTTTTGTCTAGTGTTATCTGTCCATTTATTTATTCCGTTCGTTAGTTGTTGAATAATATTAAACTTTAGTTTATATTTCTGAATTACGCAGAATCCAGTCTCTATATGGTTGAATACGTGTAAAAACGTCGGGAAAATCCACTCTCTTAGTGCTCGATCCTAATGATACAAAACCAATTAAATAGAAATTTAATGGCTTTCCATCGACCACATTAATACCCATCAGAGGTGAACCCGACATCAAAAGGCATTCACCTGAGAGATAGCCACACATTTGATCCGAAGTTGGTTGAAATGGAAGAGAGCTAAATTTGCTAACACAATGAGAAAGACTCGAAATCTGTGCTTGAATCTTTGTGCGCATATATCCATTAGTACACTTATTCGGAAATGAAAAACCAACCAACTCCAAGTGTTGTCCCACATAGTCTTCATCTAGCTTATGAGCAGGTGTCGCAATACACAGTGGCTGCACATACTTTGAGAATTGAACATCATTCTTCAGTTTGGCCACGGCTATGTCATGATATTGCTTTTGTCTGCTATAGTCAGGATGTATGGCCAGCTCTTCGATGGTATAAAGCGAAGGGGGTGGTGCACATTCCCCTAATGATTTGCAATCTGGTTCATTGATATCGTTATCAGCTTGCCAGTCGCCAAATAGAACTGACAATACCTCATCTCGCACACAATGAGCCGGAAGGATGGCATGACGCTTGTTGATGAGCACCGCTGTACAGAGAAATTTCAACTTGCCCTGAAGTTCATAGCCCACACGCCCCAGCCAAGGGTATTCGTCCAGTTGGGTGAACTTGTCCGGTGTGTAGAGCTGCGTTTCGTTAAGATTGCCGCATTGATCAGCCGCTAACAGGGCTAGAATGAAACGAGTATTTAAAATTTGATTTCTGGTTTTACCCGATTGCGTTGATGGCCACTCACGTGATAAGAAAAGTGGCACTATTACAATGAGCACACTGAATAGCATCTTGATGCGCGTTCCCAACTGAACTGCAATCCGGTTGAGTGATGACTGATTAATATATATCGCTTAAGCCGTACTTGGGTGTAGTTCTCTGCCTCTTGATAGCTGTCTCATTCTTACTTGATGGAGAAACAGAATAAGGCTTAGCATACTCTTAGGTGAAATCATAAATAATCGAACCGTTGCACAGTGTAAGATTTTGCCAATCTAGGGGGATTTTTAGCAAAAGTTGAACTATTTTTGAAGTTGATGAACTTTAAGCAGCACTTTTAGAAATGTTCAACTGTTACGAAAACAAGCACAAAACAAAACAAAAAATTTTTTTTGGAAGATAACGGTTTTTAAAACTGTGCATTAGAAATGCATGCAAAATTTGCACTGGGAAACGAGCATCAGTTGACAAAGTTTAGTCTTTTCAATTGCATCGCGTGATCAGTGGGAGCAGCCAAAAGTTATTTTTTCCATAATCATTAGGCAATTTTTGATCCACTTTGAAAAACAAAAATATTTTATTTGAACTAAAATTTTTTTTTTAAATTTTTTTTGAAAAAAGTGCCAAAAATTAAGTGTATTTTTTCATATTTCCTTTTTTTGGTGGAAAAAAACTTACATAATTCTATCGTATTCTATCCAACCAGAACATACATCATTCGCAGGCATTCATTCTGATTCAGAATCAAAAATAAAATCTTGCCCATATTTTGCCCAAAGACCTTCAATTTAGAAATGAGTGAAATAAGCCGTGCTGCATTTTTCGAGATTTGGTCAAAGAACGTAAAAACCGCTAAGCGAGACTCACTTGTAAAGCACGCAGTGATGGTCTTTGGCAATGACATTGATCACTCCAAATTGAAATTACACATGACTAAACTGTCTTTTGAATTTCAAAACAGATTAGACAAATCTAGGAGAGATAAAGCCAGATTTCTTACTCATAATGCAAGTTGGCTTCAGGTCACATTAAATGCCGAAGACTATCGCATTGAGGTCATTGCTTCCACCTCAAGTAAAAGAGGGAGGGCACAAAAATCATTTTCTGAGTGTTGTCTTAAAACACAACAAAGGAAAAGCCAAGATTTGATGTCAACGATGGATGATGGACAATTCTCACGCATAGCATAGCGAGCTGTTGCCCGATGAATATATTAGCTTTTCAGCGATACCTAGCTGAAACTGTAGAGCTCTACTTGCGGGAATATTCGTGGCATTACATGCCAGTAACTGTGCACAAAATCTTATTTCATGGAAAGGAAATTATTTCTACCTGCATCCTTCCCATTGGCAATTTCTCAGAGGAAGCCCAGGAGGCAAGAAATAAGGAAGTGCGAAGTTTTCGTGAACATTTCACTAGGAAAACTTCTACACACAAATACAGATCTTATGCACGGGTTACTGATATCATCCAATCCATTTACAGCTAGTTTGCGAGCACCACCAAAAACTAGACACTTAGAGCTTCCAGAAGATATAAACCAACTTTTATCACAAGATGGATACAGTGACGACAGCTGTGACTCGAATTCGGAGTCGGATTAGCTTGCCAAAAAAAAAAATTGTTCTTTGAAGTTTGAAGTGTTACCATTTAAAAAAAAAAATCTTAAAAATATAAACCAAAGTTTTTTTGTTTTTCTAATCAATTTTCTTCAATAGAAAACCTTATTTTCAGCTGTTCAGCTTATAATTTTGAAGTTACAGCTAAAAGCATGAGCATATAACCAAAATCGGACATTTTCAAAAAAAAAAAAAAAAAGTTGTCTCCAAAAGTTAAAAAAAAATATTTTTAAGTTGTTAAAAATTATAACAAAAAATACGAAAATAATTAAAAGTCTCGAAAAAAATTTTTTTTGCGGTTTGTATCTTTAAAAAAGCAGTTTTTTCATATTTTTACGCCCCCTGAAGTGCCACGCCCTTTTTTTATGTCCAACGTAATCTTTGGGCTTACTAGAATATTCACTTCAAATTTCAAGCCGATATCTCAAAAAATACGACTCCTACTGATTTAAGTCCCCCTAGATTGGCAAAATCTTACACTGTGCGTTGCGGAGTTCTTTCAAACATCCCATTGCAAAACTATAGCCGCAAAAGAAAATGGTTTGATTAAGTTTTGATTATATACGATTATGTTCATCCGATCGAACTGAAACTTTGAGGATCGATAAAATTTCACTTGATCTTGCAGAGCAAATACACCGAATTCGGAACTTGTGTGTGAACCATTTTCAATTTTTGATTAGAAAACTTAAACCGGAATATAAACTTACAATTAACAGAGTAAATTGTAAGTTTATCTGACACATTGCAGCTATCTAGATGATGAGAAACTGAAAACTAAATTAGTCCAAATTCGTTCAAAGTAAGTTACTTTTCTTACCAACCTTTTCATTTTAACTCAGACCCCAATAGCAGCTACTTTCATTCAATCTATTACGTGGAAGATGTAATTAGGCATCCCATTAAAACTGTAGCCCTAGAATCATGTACCAACTGTCAAAATCTGCAAAACCTGACACTTTCCGTCTAGACTTGCTTAGCCGTAGGCACACACACACACACACACACAGTTTGGTTGGCAGTTCATACTTTTTAGGCAATTATCAATATTAGGGCCATCATCCTCTTTGAAAGCTGCAAGGCAGCTATAATTATGACATCTGACGAAGTGAACCCATATCAAAAAAAAAAGTTAACCCTTGTCCAAAATGCTTTTGGTTTCGTGGAATAATCAAGCCTAAGATCCTGACACATTTGAGTGCTAATTTAAAAGTCACACACATGACCAAGAGCCGCCTGGACCGCGTCTTGCTTTGACAATTTTATGACTCTGGCATTAAATGAAAAGTAAATATCAAAAATGAAACCATAATCAACATTCTCCCTCTCCTCCAGCCCCCCTCCACACAGACAGACATTTAACGATAACACCCAAAGATATCAAAATCGAAATATCGTCCTAGACTTGCACGCCGCGCAAAAATGCTTGACAAGCATAACAAACACAGAGGAGGAGGGTACCGGGTGGGGGGTTCTCTTTGCATTGCTTTTATGACCACCACCCCCAGGCACACGGCACCGCACAGCCAAGCCAAGCCGAGCCACCCTTCAGAGCACATTCAACATGGCGTCGACGAAGTTTTCCTTGTCACCTCGTTCCACATCTTTCGATTGGGTTTGACTATATATCGTGTACGTGTTGGCATGCCATAAATATGTGGCTCATGTACACATAGAAGAAGCAACAAAAAATTATATTTCTGTTTTGTATTTGCAACAATTTATTTTACTCCCCGCCTCATTGCGGACTAAAACGAAAAACGTTTTTCCAGCTCAACTGGCAACGACGCAATCGTTGAGCAGTCGAGAGCCCCCTTATTATACTCCTCGTACATATCTGTGCAAGTTTTGGAAGCCCTCATATTTAAGTGAAAGATGCATAAAATGTATTTTAGTGTATTAGTATTGGGATACAGTAACCATCAAGATACAAGACCAGTGTTCCAAGGCTTCGAAGGCTATGTACGCTCTACTTGAAAAATTACACTGGTTGTTTTTGTAGCGCCCTTTTAATACATTTTGGCAAGCGTTCAACCATTCCCAAAAGTTTTATTGCAATCGGATAAACGGTATAATTTTGTTTTTTCCATTTTCGCAAATGTTAATTAGAAACCTTCCCGGGCAAGCGTTCAACAATTCCCCAAAGTTCCATCTCAATCGAAGCTTTAGCCAATTTCGCGGTTTTTGAACCATTTTCCGCAGATTTCATCTACTTGGAAACCTTCCCGGGCAAGCGTCGAGCCATTCCCCAAAGCTTTACCGAAACCATAAATTTTGCAATTTTCGCGGTTTTTGGACAATTTTCCGCAAATTTCTTCCAGAAACCTTCCCTGTTGCAGCCATTCCCCAAAGATATATCAATCGGATGAACGGTATAATTTTGCAAATTTCGCGGTTTTTGGACCATTTCACAGACATGAGACATAGCCTATGACACTTTCCCGATCGACATGAACATACTGTGAAAAATTCGTGAAGATCGGTTCAGCGGTTTAGACGCCCATAAGGGACAAACATACAAACATACTTTCACTTTTATATAGATGTATAGATTGAGATTGAACAATTGAACGAAAAAAGAAAAATAGCTAAAATTTGAAATAATATGAGTCTGGCCGAAAAACGGCTAAAATACAAACACAATGATCCCAAGCTAAAAGTGTCAGCACTGACGGTTGTCAGCACTAACGTGCTACGAATTGTGTAACCTAACTTAGTGACGTATAGAAATGTTTACTTACGTTGCTAACTAAAACCAAAAAATAATTAAATGATAAATTATTGGTTACAGGATGTGTGGGCACTCCTTGTGTCGCACTGTTGCACTGCTCTTCGCTTAGTGTGTGGGATGTTGAGGCACTGAGTGGGCGGGCGCGGGTGCTCTTGTGTCTGCTTGGCGGCCACCAATGGGGGTTGAATCTGCAGGCCAGAGAACAGCTCACGATTCAGCGGCAAAAAGGTGCTCCTTGGCTCGGATGCCACTGAGACGATATTTGGCACAGCTGTCATTATACGTCAATTACATAGCTGTCATTTGCGTTTTGTTATTCCAAGTCTGATTCTTTTTTGTTATACCACGTTTTATAGTGACTGACGTTTCATGTCAAGTCACACGGGAACGCTGTCGAACGGGATAAAAAGTATCTTATGTCCGTCCTACCAATTTTCACCCAAATCTGTTCTGCCGTTCTTGAGTTATAAGTGGTGTAACTAACACTTTCTTTTATATATATAGTGAGTAAGAACTATTTCAAAAAATGCAAAAAACGATCATTTCGGACTATCTCCAATCTGTGCTACTTAAGATTTTTTCAACTCCAGATTCGGATTAAGCGCGTTACTTTACATAACGAATGACATCAAATTCTAGAGGATGAAAAATGCTAATAACTAGTGGAGTTCAACGCGAAAGGAGGCGTTAACAGCACTTTACTTGCTACGTTTTTGGTAACAGAACGTAATGACAACACGTAGTTTTTTTCGTGTCGGGTGGACACTGGTTACGGAATCGCGACACGAAAAATTCACGGAGCAGTTTTTATACTCTGTACCATGAGTAAGTTTGTGCAAAAGTATCCGTCAGTATGTCTGTCTGTCCTTATGAATGCATAGATCTCAGAGATGGTAAGAGATAGAGGTTTGACATGTATGGGACAAAAACTTCTTAAGCGGGGTGGGGCAACATAACTCCCGTATTTTGTAACACAATAAAACAAAAAGTACGAAAGCTATTTGTTTATTTTTTTTTTAGTTGTAGGAACTACCTTAAAGTTTTTTTTACATGGTTTAAAAAATTTTCTCGTTCAAGTGACGCCCTCCATTTTCTATGCATTGAACGATGCGATTACGGGTGTTCCGCATCACCCTTTCCAACATGACGAGCGGAATGTTGGCCACTTCCTCTCGAATGTTCGTCTTGAGGTCTTCAAGAGTCCGGGGAAGGTTACTGAAGACCCGGGACTTCAGGT
This sequence comes from Lordiphosa collinella, assembly GCA_018904265.1. Lineage (NCBI taxonomy): Eukaryota > Metazoa > Arthropoda > Insecta > Diptera > Drosophilidae > Lordiphosa > Lordiphosa collinella. The sequence goes on along the minus strand of JAEIFV010000855.1, from coordinate 59,642 downwards.
AACCCCACATAAAGAAGTCGCAAGGGGTTAAATCTGGGGTTAAGCCCGCTGCGTTGCGATCACTGAGCGACCGTTGGATAAATAGGCCTCTACGGCAAATGCTCTTTGCACGTTTCTCCACCGCTTGATCACGCCTGACTGGGAGGTAAAAAATCTTTAAGACCCCACCTTTCGAATGAGACCACGCCCAGCCCTCCAGGTTATCGTTGAGCGGAATGACGCTCATTTTAGATACAGGAGTTATGTTGCCCCACCCTATACTTGCAGGCAGTTGAAGTTTATTCTTTTGCCAAAGGATTGGTAAAGATCGGATGAACGATAGTCGAGTTATAGGGAAAACAAACAATTATGGGTCACAGGTACAGAGTATTTTATTGTCGGGCCTGACCGACTTTCTCTCTTGTTTTTCTATAGAGTTTTTCATTTCGCGTCGAGTGGACACCGCGCTTAACGTTGAGAGTTTCGTTTCGGCAACATGGAACATTTGATAGCTTTGTCTATCGGTATGTCAGTTTCAACGCGGACTAGTCCCATAGTTTTCAAGACATCGAGCTGAAATTTTGCACAGAGTCTTCTTTTAGTACACTGCCTTAGGAATGATCTGTTTCAATTGTACTTAAACTTCGGCACAAACGAAGATAGGTTTGCTTTCTTGTTTTTACTTCGAAGAAACAAATATGAAAATTGTTTGTCTTCCATCAAATTGGTTTCTCACCGACTTGTTCCTAATCAGTTTGTGCCTATTTGAAATTGATATGTCAAATCTATTATCTATTTGTGTGAGTTCGTGTTCCATTATCGAATTTTTGATCAATATATACGAGGATTGTTCAAAAAGTATCGCAAATTTAGTGTTTTTCAAACAGTATTTATCTATTTTGTCATCTTCAAAGTAGTCCCTCTCCTATATAAAACACTTATGCCAATTTTTTTCCAAACCTCAAATCATTTTAGAACACAATAATAATTTATCGCGATCTTGTTTACGATTCGTCCTTATCGTCGCAGCTACGTCCTTTAATAGTCATCTTTAGTTTTGGGAACTGAAAAGTCAGGGGAATATGGTGGATGTGGCATTATTAGCTATTCGAACTATTTCTGAAGCTTTTTAAAAATGTTTGTTAGAAATATATTTATGGGAATCTTAAACCTTTAATTTTCAAATTTTCCAAAGCCAAAGTTACAAAACTACGTGCAATGTAGAAATAAACAAAGGGCGTGTTCACCAGCATAAACCAATAACCAAAAATCGACTAATTTTGTTAGATTGTGCTGGTGAACGGGCGTGATGTGCAATCATGATTGCTAATTTTCGTGATAGTGTTAGATGTAAATCCATCAAAGTATTTCTTTGTTAGATTGATTTGATTTGCGATTGTTATCGATAGCAAACAGCTAACAGCAATAAACAAAGAATTAATTTTGTAGAAATTAAAATTAAATGGGCAAGGAATCGTCTTTGCTTTTTGCAGTTTGGACCTTGGCAAAACGAGAGTCCCTCTCATCAGTAGGTGACCGTTTCGACATACCAAAAAGCCCGCAGTGGAGTAGCCAATGTTCCTAATCCAGGTGCCCACACCCACTCACAACGCGTCCCATTCACTGCGTCTCATTTGCAGATTTAAATACATACGTCTCGCATGTCTGCCACACCACCGGCACCCGCTTGCCCAGCTCTGCCCTAAAGATGACTCGCTTCACCGAGGTGTGTATAACTTGTGCCTCCTCCGGTATGGCCTGCAGCACCTCTAGCATGATCCAGAGCTGCACATCTTCACTGACATATGGTATACGCTGCTGCTGGATCTTATTGATCACCTCAATGGCACACGGCCAATCCTGCTGCAGCATGTGCACTAATAAGCTCCCAGTGCAATGCATAGACGATGCAGCACAGTCTTGGGTCCTTTCGTAAACTGTACAATGGTTACGAGTGTTCGTGCTCCCCATCTCATCCAAATCGGTTGGGAGAGAACTTTCCCCCGAGTCTATCGTAGAGCTGCAAGAAGGCCCCCCAGTTGATTCCTCAAACCTGGCCGCATGAAACTCCTCAATAGAGAGCATCTGCAAGGAGTTCTCAACTTCGCTTACAAGTAGCCAATATGGGACAACTAGAGACAACCAAGTCGCCACTGAAGAGGTCGAAATTTCGCCATATCGGCGTTTTTGACGACAGTCACATCCAATGTAATGGATTGTACTTGAAGTTATTCATATTTTAATATTTTTTTTATTTGCGGTCAAAAGTACAAAACAAAAAATCAAAAACCGTTCACCAGCAGCCAAACACTTTTTTTGTGATTGTTGATTTATTTTAGATGATTGGTGTGTGCTGGTGAACACGCCAAAAGTAAACGAGGCATGTAGAAAAGTTGGCTGCATGTCATAACGCCCAGTGTCATGCGCCCACGGGCGCTATGACATTTAAAAGTGTCACATCACCCGCACCGAAAATGTCACAGCGCCCGTGGGCCTTATGACATTTTCAACCTGTGTCATAACGCCCTCAATTTCTGCATTAGCTCGGAAATTGCAAAAGCATGGCCGCTTCGACCAATTCCTCGAAGTTATTCGAGATGAGGATTATGCTACAAGCGTAATTTTAGCTAATGCTCTGGATGGCGACTTAACCGCGCTAAGCGCAAAGCGAAAAAAGCAGAGAGTCAAGGACAACAAAATAGAAGAGCTTCTCAGGGACTTGGAGAGCGCAACAATATCTTTAAACGAGTTTTTTGGCAGCCTAATTAATCAAAAAAATGATTTGATTAGGTGGGACACCACATTTGAAGAGCAGTCATGCTCAGATAATACTGAAGATGAAGATGAGGACAATACTTTACACTTCAGTCAAATGGTTGAAGTTCTTAAATGTATAATTTGCCTTGAAACTCCGCGTGATGTGGTACTATTACCTTGTAGCCACTTCAAAATATGTTTTGAGTGCTACAAAAAGATGAAAATTAAAGCGGCGAAGTCTCTATTGCTCTGCCCATATTGCAGGCAAGTAGTAGACAGCCAAATCAAAGTATATCAATAATGTTTAAATGAAATGCTAACACAATTTTGTATTTAAATTTACTTTATTAAAAGCGCAAGCAAAAATTTTTTTACATAAAAATCGCAAGTGAAATGGCCGGGGCACTTTTTCCCCACACCCAAATCTGGAAAAAAGAAAAGGGTAAATGACAAAGAAATCAGCTTATTTCCAAATAACTTCTACATTTTTCGTACAACATTCTGAATACCACTTCGTGTTAAGGTTTTCTACATTTACGTTTAGATATTGGAAGCCTAATGCGTGTGTGGAAACTCTAAGCGTAAATTGTAACTCAAAATCAGTACAGTATAGCTATATTTTTCAAATAAGTATACTGTCACGTGTGAAATGAAGGTTTTAAATAAAAATGGTTAAGGATCTCAAATGCTGAATGCTACTTACAGAAAATCTGCACGAAGCGTGTTGTTGATCCCATTCGCTCAACGTCCCTTGCCGCTTCCCGTGAGTCCTTGATAGTCTTGGGGGCTAAGATGCCGGCATTTGTGTTTAGGTTTCCGAGACAAGCTAAGTGAAAGTTGTGAGTTCCAATCGCAGACAAGGTAAGTGAAAAAAATAATTTGTACGTTTTTTTGGAAGGAAGACTTTGCCCTTCCGTGCACCTCTCTCCATTCCCGGTGCCTCTTCCTAACCTCCTGGTCTTGTTTTCTGTGTATGGGTCCTAAACGTGGGATGTAGAAAAGCTACATAAACGTAAAACCTAAATTTTCATGTAGTTTTTACATATTTTGATTTCTCTGTGTATTGAATATAAGTTTAAGAATTAGAAAACTAGGTAAATAATTGTTACTCTACTGTCAGCTTTCACTGTACCGGGATCCACCCAAAAAAAAAAAAAACTATTACCTGCACTTCCCAAAAAAAACAAAACTAAAGCCCAAGTAGAAGATGATGGAAAAAAATCGGGGCACCCAAGCAACAAGCCAACAAATTTAAAATGTGAAAACTTTTTGCAAGTTACGAGTAGTTGCAAGTTGTGGAACGATGAACGAACCGCAGCAGACACACAGCTAGAAGGAAGGAGAAGCTAGCTCAGTTTGCCAGCGGGGAATGCCGCAGACGTCTTTGTCTAACAGAAAGAAGGGTGCATGAGCAGGTGCAAACACGGCGCACCAGATACGGGCACATGGAGGACTCGATGATTTGAGTAGTGGCAGTTGGGTAAATTTTGCCGCTGAGATTTTCTTTGTGGTTTCGACTTCTTTTGATAGAACATTTCCTCACTTGCCGTCTCCTGTCATTTGCCAATTCAATGATAACTTCAAAGGAGTCACTCAGCCAGTCAGCCTTACCCTTGGCCAAAAGTTACCGCCCACAAAGAAGCACTGTTATGAAATATGATGAAATATGAATTGATACCATGAGTCCAACCCTGCCTCTGCGGTGTGGACTTTTGCGCAAACGCAGGGCCACTTCTGGCTGGGCAAATATTATCACAACAAGACCGCAACAGAATGATGAACATCATCAATCAAACGGCACTCCAGCAGAAGCAGCAGCTTAACCAATCATCCGGTCATCCAATCAAACAATCGTTCAGCCGTAATGTTCACTTAGTGTATAACAAAACACAAACCGAAAAACAACAACAATTTTCCAATTAAACGACCAAAAATTTGAGCATATGATGATTACAGACGATAAGAAGGACAACAACAACAACAGCAAGCAAGGAAAATGGGCAAATAAATCGCACAATAGAAACTAAAAGTTATCTGCGGCCAAAAACTTTCATTTCCAATTTTCTTGATGTATTAAATTATTTACACCCTCTTGAGCAAAGAGAGGTTGGCTTTTGGGTGGATTTCCCAGCATCAAGTGTATTTATGTATAACTTGACTTGGTTGGGTCAGTAGATTATATAGTATGGTACCTTCCAAAATGTGTGTTAAGGGTTAAAGGTTTATAACTATTATTCCCCAGCATTGAAGAAGTTTCCTATAGTAAAAATACCAAAACTTTGCCACGGCAAGCCTTGAAGTGTGGAACAATTAGCGTGCTTTGAATCGCTTGAAAGCAGTCGAAAGTGTCTTTTCAAGGCAAACCAACTGTCACCAGAGCCGTTGCTCTCCCTCCTCCTCCTCCTCCTCCTCCACCATTATCATTCTCACCATTAACGCTTTCATAAGCGAATTGTATCCAATTCATGTCGAAGTTTCACAGTCGCTGCGCATTTTACGGCGAGCGAAAAGAAAATTTCTTAACTGTTCGCCACTCAATTTCACCCACTGGGCCACTGTACCAAATGTGCAGCCAGCTACTCCTACTCGTGTTATGATGTTATGGAACCATCTATCAATGGCCACCCATCCCAAGTCCAAGAGCACAGCAATTGCAGTTTTTAATCACTTTGCCGCACGCATCATAAAAATTCAGTGCTTTATTATGCAGAGATCGACGGTTGTTGCCTTAGGCTTAGATTCAACAAATAGGCGACTTAATGGGTGTACTTAGTTATTTATTTTTATAGAGAACAACGCTTTGTGGCAGTTAACACTTTAATAAAAGAACTAAATACGTATGGTCTTTAAATTCCTATATTTAAGCACATTTTTACGTAATGGGCTCGACTAGCCGATGCTTTTATACCCTTGTTAATATGATTTCTAGCCTATTGTGTAAAGGGTTTCTAAGGTTCTTTCCCCGAAAAGGTTTCTAAAAGCAGCAAACCCGAAGTTTATGGTGCAGACCCCTGGTCAATGTCTCAAAAATTTGCTGATCTATGACGTTTTTGGATACCGAACCCATTATACACTTAATTTTGAATACACTTGCAAAAGCTCCCTACAACTGGTCTTACTGATAGGATATATATGGTATCCAGTTAAACGATTTGAGTGATTTCAGAACCGTTAAGAATCTGATTGTTTACTTTTAAATTTAATCACGCTTGTATAAAAAACATAGAACTGTTTTTAACTAAACCCTTGAAAATGTTTGTAACGCATAAAAGGAAGCATCTCCGACCACATAAAGTAGCTCGATTAATTAACATGGATGACTGACGGTGAAGAATATAGAAAAGTACATCACCATTCACAGTATGTTACTATTCTTATTATTCTTTTAAGAAGTACGGTCCAATGATACCACCCGAAAAAAAAAAATATAAAAATGTGACTCTTTTGGGTATTTGGTCGCTCTAATACTTTTGCTGGTGTTATTCAAACCAAAATCGAAAATTCGGCTTATTTACGTACCCATTGATATTTTCCACGTTGTTGAGTAGTAACAAAAAAATTTTAAAAATAATCCCAATATAATTCACCTAGAAGCGTGTAGGTGGTTTGGAATGTAGCCAACAATGTAAATTTTGGTCGAAATTTAGTCACAATAGCCCGAATATCTTAGTGGGTCGATTAAACTGACCATAAAATGGAAGAAGCGTGCGGATGAACTTTCTTAACAGAGCACGCATTTTGATAATAAAATTCAATAATTTGCAAGCGTTGTTCGTTTGTAAGACGATTCATAGTTAAATTATAGACCAAACTGAAGATGTTTGACAGTGAAACAAAACACGAAACGTGCGTGAGCTGTTTAAACCAGTGTTGCCAAAAAGATAATAGCTAAAAATTACCCATGGACCATGGATGACCGATGGTGAGGAATATAGAAAAGTCCATTAAGACCACTTTACCGAGTCTGCTGATTCTTTAAATCCCTAAAAACGACCATAGAGAAATAAACTAGTAAAAATGTAACCAATCTGACGCTCGTTAACCACTTATCCACTTATCACACAACTAGAAAACAAAATAAATGACTTTTAAGTATGTTTAATTTATTCGAATATTGTGACTTATTTTTTGTACCTTTCCATGTCTTCGTCAATTTGTTTAATAACGTCCCAAGATGCCAATTGTAATGTGTGGGCTGCGCAATGAACAACGCTTAATAACATCTGCATTTGATGATGGACTTCTTCCAATTTGTCACCACTTTCATCCACATCCATACCAACATCTTCTTACTCTTGAAGAAGTTTCGATGTTTTAATAACATTACCTCTGTTATCTGTGGTCATTAAAGCGGACCTTTTGAATATGGAATTTTTAGGGTCATAGTCCCACCCCTATCTGATGCGCTTTAGTGTTTAATAGACGTATAAATGATATGTACATTTTCATTTAGCTTTTTCAACAAAGTAGCTTTTGAAATGCCAAAAGCTTTTTTGGAATTTAGTATTATTTATTTCAAAGAAAAATGTAGAAGCCTAGTGGGAAGAATAGTTTTTTATACGCCGAGGTTGTGGGTTCAAGTCCCCGTGGTGTCATACTTTTCTTTTTATTATTTATTTTATTTAAAATGCTTTTAGCATTGTCTATATTTTTTAAAATGCTGCGTGGTCCAAAAATCCTTTGAGGTACATCGGTTAAATTTGCTCAGCAGTCGATTGGACACATATATTAAATATGTACATTTTTTTTCCTATGGAAAAAATGTTACATATTTTTTGATATGTGATAAAATGTGACAATATGTACATATTTGCTATAGTGTAAATAGGCTATAAGACTACTTTTTGGAACTTACTTTTCTATGGGATCTATACTATATAGACAAAAAAGTTTTTCTCACTAGAACTTCTTTTTCGACAGATCATTCATACTGCAGCTATATGCTATAGTCATCCGATTTTGATAAAACTTTGTGTTAAAGTATATAAAATAAGAACTTGCCAATAAAAAGGACTTTTTCATTAAAAACAAAAAAGTTTTCCTCACTTGAACTAGTTTTTCAACCAAACGTTCCTATGTGAGCTATATGCAATAGTCATCCGATTTCTGCCAAACTTTGTAGAATTGTGTAAAAGTATATAAAATAAGTGTATGCCAATGACTAGGACGTTTTCATTAAAAACAAAAAAAGTTTTTCTCACTAAGACTAGTTTTTGGACCGATCGTTCCTATGGCAGCTATATTCCATACACTCACCGATCCAGCCGGTTCCGACAAATGTGCAGCGTATATGTACCAGAAAACTTCGTGCAAAGTTTGGTGAGGATAGCTTTAAAACTGACGGAGGAGATAGCATATAAACAGACAGACGGACAGACGGTCAGGGCTAAATCAACTCAGCTCGTTGTGCTGATCAAGAATATATATACTTTATGTGGTCGGAGATGCTTCCTTCAATGCGTTATAAACATCCGGACAATTTTATAATACCCTCTGAAAGGGTATAAAAAAGGTCTTGCCAAAACAATCAGCTGAGTGTATTATGGGCATATGGCACAAACTTGATATTTAAGGGACTTAACCCCATAAACACTTTGCAAACTCATATCGCATAGAAATCGAAAAGTGCATACTCTCTGGTGTTGCAGACGCTGCTGCAGCATTCAATCGATCTGAATCTGGATCTGGGCAATGGATGGGCCTTCAAGCATGTTAACGAAAACATGTCAGAGCCATAAAACTGATTACCGAAAAGCAGCAGCAAAAATATATATTGTTAATGCTAATTACTCTGCCGCCCCACAAGATGTTGGATGCGTCTGTCTGCATCTCGATACCATTGGCGCAGCACGCCAATTCTTTCCGTTCCAGTGCGCCGGATGGCAATTTATAAAAGCATTGTCCGACCAGCGATTTCGCTGCAGTAGCATCCCAAGATTGCTGGCGATTGGCAGCAGTAATTGTAGACAAAAAGCTAAAGAAAGTACCAAAGGATTTAGAATGAAGCAACTCGAGTGGTTGCTGGTGCTGGTCTTTGTGTCCACGGTAACGGCGGCATCCACACAGCGTCGACGACGACACAGTCAGGTGGAACCGGCTGCACAAGCAACTGGGGATTGGCCGGAACTGGCGTTAGTGCGACGCCTGTACGATGACTGCCAGGACAAGAATGATTTCATTGGGTGTTTGAAGCAAAAGGCGTTGCATGCCTTAACTAGAGCCTTGGATCAGGATTCCATCAAAATTATGGATGGTCTGGTATTGGAAAAGCAGAAACATAATCAAAGTGAGGCCGAAAGTGTGCTGGGACTGATCACCGATGCCAGGCAATTTGGCCAGCTGTCACCCTTGGATCGTGCCTTGCTCTCGAAAGCGGATAAATTGATACGTACACATGCGCTTAAAATGGACTTGGATGGCATAGAGGAGGGTCGTGAGAAGAAGAAGAAGAAGAAAGACGGTGGGCACATCAAGTATGTGATAGCCGCTCTTCTCACAGCCATGGGCATTGCCGGTCCGTTGGGTCTCAAGGCTTTGGCGGCCATAGCGGGCAAAGCTTTGGTTATCAGCAAGGTGGCACTGACCATAGCGGGTATTATAGCGCTAAAGAAACTCTTCTCGCACGATCACAGTGAGGAGACCAGCTTTCAGGTTCATGCCGGCGATCACAATAGGTGAGTAAGCAATGATCTATGGTTGTGAATTCCTAAAGAACTGGTTCTCTCTCTCTTTCTCTGCAGACGCAACACCTATGTCATTCGTCCCGTTTCCAAAACGAATGCTGGCTTGGGTGTAACCAGCCCAGGGGGTGTTAGCTCTTCAGTGGATCCATATCGCTACTATTACGAGTACCATCAGCAGTAAATCCACCTTCAAAACTCTGCCAGGGTGTGTGTTAGTATAAGCTTCGCTGGAATTTATTTTCGGGGAAGTCTCAAAAAGCAGCTAGACTACCAAAGAATGGCATTGGCGGCATAGCTAGCGTTTGTTGGAAGCAGTTGTTAATTTTTATTGTAGCTCTTAAGTTGTAGGTTAAAAATTGTACGTATTTTAACAAGCTCTTTTGCCTCTAGACACACCCGAAATTCCTGATACAATTTATAATACTAACATTTGCATAATAAACAAGTACAACCTAATTAAAATGTTCAAAAAAAAACTTGAATTTACTGAAGACTGGGACAAATCGAAGCTGATACCGAAAGACAGAAGACGAAAAAAACCGAATAAATAAAAAGACAGATGTGTTCCGTTGCCACCTCGACAGATCTTGATTCAACACCGCTTCGTTTTCCAAGGCGGAATCTTTTCGTGAGAGTTGATTAAAAATGGAAAGGAATCATCTGAATACGCTGCACAATGCTGTTTCGATAACTTTGTGACATTGTTGTCCGTTTGTTTGGGAATACACTCCGTTTCACTTAAATAGCACACATGGCAAGGTGCATTTCATTTCACAATAACTCTTAAACAAATGAAAGTAAAGATTATTTCAAAGCTTTAATTTATAGTTAAAGTAATCAGTTTTTATTATTAATAAGCGAAAAAAAAATTTATTGAACATTTTTTAGTTTACACGGCTTAAAAACAAAATAACCAAAAAAAAGTGCGTAAAAATTGTTTCATTTGAATAGCACACTTTGTATTAAGGGGGTCTTCTCATTCAAAACCCGTTTTTTGGACCCTTTTTAAAAAATTCTTATTTGAAAACGCAAAGAATAATTGAAAACTTTTTTTATTTATTGTATTACAAAAGGTTCAAAGTAAATAAAAAAAAATTTTTTTGCCTCGATACGAGGGCTGTTCAAAAAGTAATGAGACTTCAAAGTTGGTGGTGAAAAAAAAAGGTGTCGTCACGGCGGCCACGATTCCGGGTCTCCGGAGCGTCCGAAATGAAAAAAAAAAACGGGGTTATAATCAGTATAGATGTAATTCTCGGCTGAACCTCAAACTTAATTTTGTGATTTTTTTTTGACAAAATGGCGGCCATTCAAAAAAAAAAAATTTCAATTTCGGGCTTTTTTTTGTAGTTTAGTGTAAAAAAAAATAGTAAAAAATTTTTTAAAATTATGGTCGAGGTTCAGCCGAGAATGGTGACAATTCTGCGTCGATTCCACTTTGTTTCATGAAAATCGGTTCAGTTGAACTGGAGATATCATGGCCGCCAGTTCGAAAAACGTGGTTTCGAGATAAACGCGTTTAAAAAAAAAAATAAAATCAGAAATGTTTAAATGCAGTTTTAAAGAGCTGACAATTCTCCGTCGAATTCACTTTGTTTCATCAAAATCGGTCCGGTAGAACCGGAGAAAACTTAACGCATAGGTCAAAATACGAGGGTTTAAAAAAAAGTTGCTCAATGAGAAGACCCCCTTAAGTTTGCAGTTGCTTGGGAATTTAGGTCACATTGGGTCACTAAAAGGACTATATCTCCTAAACTAATTCGAGTTTTCGAAAATCCTTTTGGGGGGATATTTTTGAATATCCAAGCTATAAATAAATGCAAAAAAAAAAAGTCGAAAAAAAAAGTTGCTCAATGAGAAGACCCCCTTAAACTATATTAAATATTATTTTATTCATCTTAAACAAATTTTTTTGGGTTAATTATATAAATTATTAATTAATTAATCAGTTTTAATAATGGGTAGAACCTCCCTTGTTTAAAATGACTTCATATATCCTATTTGGCAAGGAATCATAAAGCTTTTTAATATAATCAAGGGAAATTTGCGCCCATGCTTCCTGAATAGCCTTGATTAGCTCGTCCTTGTTGGAATACTGTTTTCCTGACTCATAAACTTTTCGGGCCAGCCACCCCCAAACATTTTCGATGATGTTAAGGTCCGGCGAGTATGGAGGCCAGTTTAAGAGATTGACATTTTTTGACTCGATCCAAGATTTGACAACACGGGCTGTATGAATTGGGGCATTGTCCTGTTGGAAAGTCCACGACAAATGTCCAAAAAGACTTTCTAGTGGAGGAAAAGCCTTTTCCAAAACTCCTTTGTATGATTGCGCGTTCATCTTGGGAGTCAAAAATTGGAGCTCGCATGTACCAAAATAGGATATGGCTCGCCACACCATAACCCCGCCGACTCTGCTGTGTAGACGCTCCAATTGATGGGTCTCCTTTCACAAACCCAAAATTTTTTTTCTATTATTTTTGCTTCTGTAGGTAGCTCAATACATGCCAAAACCAATGAGAGAGGTAAGAAATTCAAAAAATATACCTGCGATGCTTCTAATTGACCTCGCATATGCCATATATTCCCATACAAATGCAGGTAAATACATAGGGGTCTGGCCAGACCCGGGTGTACAACCGAAGGTTTCAGAAAAGGTGTACAACGGAGGGTTAAATCGTGAAAGTAATAATTATAACCGTCAGGACCCTCGAAATTAAATTTTTTCTCATCCGAGAACACAACGCGCTGCCACTCTCTGTCCCATGACATATTGTTTCTACAGAAACTAAGCCGAGCTTCTTTACGAAGAGGGGTAAGTGGTGGTTTTTTCTTCAATTTTAGGTGCTTTAGATGTTTGGCCTTCGAAATCACTCGCCACACAGTAGTTTTACTTGCACTAACCCCAGCTTTTGCTATTATTTTTTCAATAGTGTCATGCGAATTGGAAGCCTCGCGCAATATAGATCGCTTATCTGCATTGGAAAGTACACTATTTACGCGACCTTTCATATTTTTCCCATAATTTGGGCTGCTCTGAATAAAATTATATATCACTTTTCTAGTTCTTCCAATTTTTTTTTGCTATTTCAGCCACTGAGAGGTCACATTCTCGATAGCTTTTTATTTTTATTTGTTCGTCGTTTGTTAAGGCTTTACCACGACCCATTATTACGGAATATTATTAAAATATATTTTAAATATTCAAAATATTCTTTTCCTTTAACTTCCCGATGATCTGCACGACGTAAATAAAACTTTAACGCAAATGTGCTATTCATGTGAAACAAAAAATTCAAAAGAAATTGAAGCAAACGAGAATGAAATGGGCAGAAAAATGTAACGGTAAACTTTCAGAGCGTCAATTTTGACGCAGAGCATGTGGATACGAAGACGAACAAAATAGTACAACAAAAAGTACTGTTGAGTCAATGAATTTTGATAATTAAGCAAATAAAAACAAAAAATTGGTGTGTGCTATTCAAGTGAAACGGAGTGTATAACGTTTTTAACTTTCTGAAAGGCCTGCAGAAATCACATGGAGTTAGTTACCCTCTGCCGTGGGGTAGGTAAGGACTCTATTACTGTCGTCCCATGTTTTTACCCATTGTACATTAAAACAAACTTCCGTACTGCTTTCTGACAGTTTTCTTTATTTTTTCGGGGCTTTTCTATTTAGTTATTGGCTTGATTCAAGGTATTCCTAAAGCTAAGTTTACACTAGCAAATAATTTGCCCAAATTTCGATGAAAATTGTGCTAAATAGCCTTAATGGCAGTTGTTGTATGTCTTAAAACTAAAGCTATGGTTTCATTTACAAATAATTTGGCCAAAATGTGCACTATTTAGTCTTTTTTAGCCAAATTTGTGCAAATTTTTTGCCTGTGTGAACTTAGTTTGGGTTTATTCGATCATCTTTTTGTCCAAGAAGATGCCACGATAATTCATTAGTTTGTACAAGTCTTTCATTACATCGCTTTCTTCTGCCTCTTTTCTTTATTATGCATGGTAAGGTGACGCTTTAGATTAGCCTTACTGGCAAAGTTCATCGAGCAGTGGGAACATTCGTAGGGCCGCTCTCCAGTATGAATTCTTAGGTGGATTTTTAGACCGCCAACATGTAAAAATGCCGATGAGCAGTGAGGACATTTGTGGGGTCGCTCGCCAGTATGAACTGCTTGGTGAAACTTTAGACAGACTTTAGAGGTAAAAGTCTTCGTGCAGTGGGAACATTTGAAGGGTCGCTCGCCTGTATGACTTTTTAGGTGGTAGTTCAGATTGCCTGATTGGAAAAATGCCTTCGGGCAGTGGGAGCATTTGTAGCGACGCTCGCCAGTATGAGTGCGTAGGTGTCTATTCAAATATTTTTTTAGTTTAAAGGTCATCGAGCAGTGGGAACACTTGAATGGTCGCTCGCCAGTATGAATGAGTAGGTGAGCCTTTAGAAGATGAGCATGGAAGAAGGCTTTCGAGCAGTGGGAACACGTGTGTGGTCGTTCGCCAGTATGAGTGTCAAGGTGTTGCCTTAGACCGCTAATTTGTATATAGCTTTTTGGGCATTGGGTACATCTGTAGGGTCGTTCGTCAGTATGAGTAAGTATATGAATGCGTAGACTGCTTTCACGCTTAAAAGTTTTCGAGCAGTGGGTACACTTAAATTTGCGAGCGGCAGCTAGGATGTTTAAGTGCGAAGCATGAGTTCGTAGATGAGCATTTAAAATCCCTCTACGCTTAAAAGTCTCCGAGCAGTAGGTACAGTCATAAGTGCGATTGGCAGCATGAATGCGTAAGTGCTCCTTCAGAATGGCTTTATTGGTAAAGTTTTCCGAGCATTGGGAACAATTGAAGATGCGCTTGCAGGTACCACTGCGTATGTGCCTCATCAGACTGGATTTAAACTTGAAGATCTTCAAGCAGTGGGAACACTTGTAGCGACGAAGGTACTCCTTTAAGCCATTCTCGAGCCCTTCTTCTGAGAGCAACTGAACCTCTTCATATTCGCCGTCTTCACTGAGTTCCGCCAAATCTTCGTTGATCCCTGCTTCCAAGGATGGTGTGGATTCACTCTGCTTCAACCACTGAATACTCTTCTCGAATCGCCGCTTGAAACTTAAAGCAATCTTTGCCGCTGCCAAGCAGGAGGGGCATATTCTTTCAGGTAGATCCTCATTAGGTTTAACCAATCGTCCAGTCACCTCCTCTAGTATAGACAACAAGCTGTCTTGTTGCGCGTCGGATTCGGCTTCGGTGTATATATTTCTCCAGTTGGTAACATCAGCCATAGTGGACAAGCAAACACGGCATTGCTTGTCCACATTTGGCATCGTTGCTTGGCAGTCCATTCCACAACAAAATCAGGGTTAATAACAAAGGTAAATTGCAATTAGAGACGAATCTTTGAATAAAACAAGGAATTTATAACCTTTTGGGCCTAAGTGTGACCGTAAGTGGAAAGGCGAAAATACCGATTTCGACTAGTTCCATTTCATTTCAAGGTGAACTTCAGTGGCTCGCGGCTTATTTGAAACAAGGCAAAACAAATTTAAAAGGTTTATTTAATGAAAGTCAATTAGGGTGTTTACGACTCCCAGTTGAGCTGTGGAGTTGTTGAATTGAGTAAATTTTTAATTTTTTACAAGTTGAAAACATGAAGAATAAAACAAAACAATCCTACTGGCATGTTTACAAAAAATGAAACTATCCTTAATTCAACTACTCCACTGCTCAACTGGGGGTCGCGAATACCCTAAATATATGCTTGCCTCAATATTAGCTGACGATAAAGTTATAATAATACCTTATCGCTATGATCATCAGATATTTCACTCCACTTACAGAAGACATTTGACACCATCCAATCTTTTTCACGACTGATGAAAAATTCAAGTTAACACTGATAAAACCCAAGCCATATACTTTTATCTCCTCAAAAAGATTGCCCAGATATCTACTAAATAGTCCCTTACATACCCGCATTAAAAAGGTTCGCTACCTAGAAGTAACAGGGACTAATATCAGAACCGTTAACCGAAATAAACCTTTTCAAATCACGTACCGGCAACGATACAAAATTTTTTAAGATCCGAAAACCGTTTACCGTTATTATTGGAACCGATAAAACCGGATCGAAACCGAAACGCTTAGGTTTTTATTTTACCTTGGCAGAGCGCAACGTAGTTTTGGCCAACTTGTTCAGCTTATACTGTGCGTGTGAGACTGCGCTGCTTTTGAGAGTATGCCTATGCCCAGTAGATATCGACGTGCCGGCCTCTGACTTACACCATATTCAGGAATCGACAAAGAGAGATAAGTTTTCTAGGGCAGCATTTGCCAGACTGCCCAGGTTTTCAAGAGAATGCAGGTCTCTACGCGTATTTTTACCATCCATTTTTTATATTTATAAATATTTCAAAAATATACAAGAACATTTAGATTTAGATTTATTGAGCTTATTTCCTAGTGCTACAAGATAAACTTATAAATTAATGCACTAGTCACAAACATTTACAAACTTGGATTTACAAACATATTAAACTTAGACTTAATTTTATTTATAATATAATAATTTAAATTGGGTTTTATATGACATTATGACATTACTTTCCTATTATATACTAAAGTTATTAGATCATTGTGTTAACATATAATTTATTAATTAATATTGAATTTCCTATCTATTTCCCTATCATTTCCCTTATTTTCCCTAACTTTCCCTAACATTTTCCTAACTTTTCGTTACAAATGTGAGTCAATTAAAGAGCATGATTTTGAAGGTGTGTTTTTAGATTTTTATAAAATTGCGTTGCGCCGCTTGTACCTTTTAGAGCGTTGGGTAGTTCATTCCAAATGCGAACAGCATGAATGCCAAATTGTCTTTCAGAGATTAGCAGCTTATGTCTTAAGGATATTAGGTTATTTGTTCGTCTAGATGTTGAAAACTGAAGCTTGTCAAAAAGGTAATATGGTTCTTTATTGTATATAATTTTGTGTAGTAATAATAGAACCTTAAAGTTTGTCCAAGATTTCAGAGGGAGGTTAAATAATTTGATTGAAAAACTGGATATATGGTCTCTGCGTCTTTAGAGTGAACAAATTATAAAATACCGGCTCTTAGAGAAAGAACTGCTTAATGGTTAAACATAGATGACATAAGACAGTCATCTATGGCACCTACAACACCTGGCATGCCTCTAGATTTCTGCTCAAATATTGCAGTTGTTGTGATTTGCTGTGCGATGGTTAGCCGGCAAGAATGGATACAATATTCTGGAATATTTGGTGCCGGAAACTTTTCGGAATGTTAAAGTGATCAACCACAGTCACGAAAGACTCTTGTTTTGCCAGAAACCAAATTGTAAACATGTTTCCGGTAAAGAGCTGCATGGGAAATTGGCTCTTTCAGTGACATCGCCTTTAGTGTGATCACACGGAAAAGAGTTTGCGAATGTAAGGAGTAATAAATAAACGATTTATTTTAATGGGAACAAGCTAAAATTACCTCAAAAGTCGCTTCTTCTAATTTTTCTTCTCGACCTTTGCTAAGACAGAATCCAAAGTTTTGCAGTTGATTACTTGATTTGCATACGAAACCACGCGTCCCGCAAATTCAGTTGGTATAATCATTTTGCTGTTCTTTTTCTAAAATTTTATTTATTTATTATTATAACTGCCAATGCTATCGATAATGAGACGGATGACCCTGCGCCAGCCAAACCAAACCTTTGAATAACTGAAGATCAAGACGCTTAAACTAACATATTACAGCTATGGCCTTTAATAATATAGGTTACAAAATTCAAGTTCCTATGGTTGAATTTGTAGTTTATGCCAAGAAAAATCCAAAAAAAAACCCCATAGTGACCCTCCTGGACAACTTAAAAAGAGTCCTATACAATCAAGAAGCTCTTGATTACGTGGAACAGCTGCAGATTAATCAGTCCCTTCAATTTGGGCAGCAGTCCTACTTCCTACGCACGTACAAAAGCTTGCTGAAAGTCTAGGATTGATCGATTCTAACAAATTTCATTTTATTGGTTTTAGTTCAATTTCAAGAATGCTTCTTTTTGACTTCCAAACGGTTCGATCTGCATAGCTCTGTCAAAGATCTTAATTAGTGATTTACTTTAAAAGCCTTGAATTACTACGTTTACCTTTAACTTGGTTATTTATTATGAGTACGGAGGTGATTCGTTAGAGAGTTGGGAAGAGTAAAGGCCTTCATGCAGTGGGAACATTTGTAGGGTCGCTCGCCTGAATGACTTATAAGGTGGTCCTTTAGATCGAATAGTTGGATAAATTCCTTTGAGCAGTGGGAGCATTTGTAGGGTAGCTCGCCAGTATGAGTGCGTATGTGCGAATCCAGATTGTTTTTTTGGTTAAAGGTCTTCGAGCAGTGAGGACACTTCTTTGGTCGTTCGCCAGAATGAATGCGTAGGTGAGCTATTAGAAGTTGTGACGTGGGAAAGGCTTCCGAGCAGTGGATGCATTTGAAGGGACGTTCACCAGTGTGAGTACGAACGTGAGTCTTTAGATGGCTATGTTGTGTAAAGCTTTTTGAACATTGGGTGCAATTGAAGGGTCGTTCAGCAGTATGAGTGCGTATATGACTATTCAAATCGGCTAAATTGATAAAAGCCTTTGAGCAGTGAGAACATATAAAGCGTCGACTGGTATTATGACTACAAAGATGAGACTTTAGAAGTCGTGAAGAAGCGTAGGTTTTCGAGCAGTGGGTACATTCGAAAGGTCCATCTTTATGAGTAAGAAAGTGAATCATTAGTAAGGATTTTTGTGCAAAGCTTTTTGAGCATTGGGAACATTTAAGGGAGCGTCCACCAGTATGTATAAGTAGATGGCTATTCAAAAGGCTCTTGTGGCTAAAAGTCCTTGAGCAGTAAGTACATACAAAGGGTCGTTCGCCAAAATGAGTGCGCAGGTGATCATTTAATAAGCTTTGTGAAAAATAAGACTTTGAACAGTGGGTACATCTGAAGGGACGCTTGGCGTCATGAGTGCGAAGATGAGCCTTTAGAGCGGCTTGATGGTAAAAGCCTTTCGAACACTCGGAACATTGGAAGGCTCGTTCTCCGGTATGAGTGAGTAGGTGTTGAGTTAGCGATCTTTTACTCTTAAAAGTTTTCAAGCAGTGCGAGCATTTAGGACTACAATTGTGCGTTACCAAACAGACTTCATCCTTAAAGAACTTTAAGCACTGGGAACACTTGTGTGGACCTGCCGCTAAGTCCTTCTCTTGGGTGGAAGTTTCGAGCTCTTTATTTTCGCACTCTGCGCTGCCGTCTCCTGTAATCGATTGCAAATCTTCAAATTCGTCCTCTTCGCTGAATTGCGTCTCATCCTCATGAGGCATTGATTCCAAGGATGATGTGGTTTCGCACTGCCTTAACAGCTGAACACTCTTCTCGAAACGTCGCTTGAAATTAAATGCAGTCTTTGCCGCTGCCAAGCAGGAGTAGCATATCCATTCGGGTAGATCCTCATCGGGCTTTACCCAGCGTCCAGTCGCCTCCTCTAGTAAAAACAACAAGCTGCCATGTTCCGCGTCGAAGTCGGGGTCGGTGAATATATTTCGCCAGTAGGTCTTGCTACCATCTGCCAAACTGGACATGCAAACGCGACATTGGTTGGCCACATCCGGCCACGCTTCTTTGCAGGTCATTCCACAACAAAATCAGGGTTAATAACAAAGACAAGTTGCAACTAGTGACGAATCTTTGAATAAAACAAGAAATTTTTATCCATTTATTGTTAAGTGTGACCGTAAGTGGCAAGTACAAAAATGCTGAACTACAGTGGGTCGCGGCTTAGTTGAACATTTGGGTGCACTTTTTGAGAGCAAAATTGAAATTTAGAGACGGTGCTCCCTTATCAGGTTCCTCAGGTTGTCCTTTAGA
The DNA here is from genome assembly GCA_018904265.1 of Lordiphosa collinella. Taxonomy (NCBI): domain Eukaryota; kingdom Metazoa; phylum Arthropoda; class Insecta; order Diptera; family Drosophilidae; genus Lordiphosa; species Lordiphosa collinella. The sequence goes on along the minus strand of JAEIFV010000855.1, from coordinate 40,315 downwards.
GCTCCTTGTTGGATAAAAGCCTTCGAGCAGTGGGATCATCGCCAGTATGAGCGCGTATGTGCGTATCCATATTTTTTTTTGGTTTAAGCCTGTTTGTGCGCACGAAAATGCCATTTATTACGAAAGTGGATCGTAAAACAAAATAGTGTACTATGACAGCCAAAAAATACCAAGAATAAGGCGTTATTGGTAATTTTTAAAGGTACGGTCACACTTCCACGGCTTACAAACAATTTAATGAGGATTTCAAGTCGCAATAATAAAAAAATTAGTTTATGAAATGGAGATCAGTAAGGTCCAATGGCGAAGCCAGGAGGCAGTTGTCCCCCCATATTACAGACTTTGCATCTGAAAACTCAAGTTTTCATTTATGCCGCACAAATTGCCTTGGATGAGGAAGGCAGAGCATAAAAGAAGCAGACGCTAGCGTCTCAGTTGGCATATTTGAAAGATTTGCTAACGATATGAGTATATCGACATACCTAAGAGAGATTGTAAGATCTAATGTGATTTCACCAATAGTTCGAGTCACAGAAGTGTTCATTCAAAACTTCAAAATGAACGCCAACAGTTTTAATTGGCTCCAAAACAAAGCACCCGGTGCAGATCAATAATAAATGTTACTTATTTTCATTATTTATTTGTTTTTATTTCATAAACGTTAGTACATATATATTAATGTGGTTTCTCTTCATCGACATTGGCCGTTGGAAGCAACAAATTGGTTGCTGCTCTTTTTGGATTTCTAGACTGGCTATGGCAACTGTATCTAAATACTCAAAGTATTGATGAGGCCCCAAATAATTAGCTGTTTTCTTCCTCATGAAAGCGCTCCAATCGAGTTTTTATTTTTTTTAGACATATTTTTGCTCTACCGACCGTCAAAATAAATAAATTTAATTAGTTTGGGCGCACAAACAAAACTCGAACAGCTGTTCAATAAAATCCACATGTGCAAAGTAGTTGGCAACGCGAAGACGTCAATGTGGACGTCCCTGTTTGCTTGTCAGCATACTAGTCGCAAAACGTTTAACGTCAAAAATTTTGCAAGCGGTTTTACAGTGTCATTTTTATATGAAGATTTTTGTTTGCGAGCGCTTTTTTGCGATCTCCGTACCAGGCTTAAAGGTCTTGGAGCAGTGGGGACAATTGTATGGTCGTTCGCTTTTATGAATGCGTAGGTGAACTATAGGAAGTTGTGAAATGGGGTAGGCTTTTTCGAGCAGTGGATACATTTGAAGGGTTGCCCTCATGAGTGCGAAGATGACGCCTTAGAGCGCCTTTATGGTAAAAGCCATTTGAACACAGAGAACATTGGAAAGCTCGTTTTCCGGTATGAGTGAGTAGGTGGTGAGTTAGATTCATTTTGTTCTTAAAAGTTTTGAAGCAGTGGGAGCATTCAAGGTTACAAGATCGTTTGTGCACCAACAGAAAGACTTCATACTTAAAGATCTTTAAGCATTGGGAACACTGGTGGGGACCCGCCGCTAAGCCCTTCTTTTGGGTGGAAGTTTCGAGCTCTTTATTTTCGCTCTCTGCGCTGCCGTCTCCTGTAAGCGATTGCGAATCTTCAAATTCGTCTTCTTTGCTGAATTGCGTCCCATCCTCATGAGGCAGTGCTTCCAAGGATGATGTGGTTTCGCTCTGCTTTAACAGCTGAACACTCTTCTCGAATCGTCGCTTGAAATTAAATGCAGTCTTTGCCGCTGCCAAGCAGGAGTAGCATATCCATTTGGGTAGATTCTGATCAGGCTTTACTAAGCGTCCAGTCGCCTCCTCCAGTAAAAACAACAAGCTGCCATGTTCCGCGTCGAAGTCGGGGTCGGTGAATATATTTCGCCAGTCGGTGTTGCTACCATCTGCGAAACTGGACATGCAAACGCGACATTGGTTGGCCACATCTGGCCACGCTTCTTTGCAGGTCATTCCACAACAAAATCAGCGTTAGTAACAAAGACAACTTGCAACTAGTGACGAATCTTTGAATAAAACAAGAAATTTGTATCCATTTATTGTTAAGTGTGACCGTAAGTGGCAAGTACAAAAATGCTGAACTACAGTGGGTCGCGGCTTAGTTGAACATTTGGGTGCACTTTTTAAGAGCAAAATTGAAATTTAGAGACGGTGCTCCCTTATCAGGTTCCTTGGTAATTGTCTAGAACAGGTGCTCAAAAATTAAAAAAAGACTTCAGTGGACCACGAACTATGAAGAATTTGTAGTTTATGACAAAAACTACAAACTGTCAAATCAAGAAGCTCTTGACTACGAGGTACAATTACAGGTTAATCAGTCCCTTCAATTTGTGCAGCAGTCCTACTTCCCTTTTCCTTTCCATCATCCTTTTCCATCATTATGAGTAAGAAGGTGAATCTCTAGTAAGGATTTTCGTACAAAGCTTTTTGAGGGACCGTCCACCAGTATGAATAAGGAGATGATTATTCAAAAGGCTTTTGTTGCTGAAGGTCCATGAGCAGTAAGTACATACGAAGGGTCGTTCGCTAAAATGAGTGCGTAAGTGATCACTGAATATGCTTTGTGAATAATAAGACTTCGAGCACTGGGAACATTTGAAGCGCCGCTTGCCCTCATGAGTGCGAAGATGACCCCTTAGAGCGTCTTTATGGTAAAAGCCTTTTGAACACTGGGAACATTGGAAAGCTCGTTCTCCGGTATGAGTGAGTAGGTGGTGAGTTAGATTCCTTTTGTTCTTAAAAGTTTTGAAGCAGTGGGAGCATTCAAGATTACAAGATCGTTTGTGCACCACCAGACAGACTTCATACTTAAAGATCTTTAAGCACTGGGAACACTGGTGGGGACCCGCCGCTAAGCCCTTTTTTTGGGTGGAAGTTTCGAGCTCTTTATTTTCGCTCTCTGCGCTGCCGTCTCCTGTAAGCGATTGCGAATCTTCAAATTCGTCTTCTTTGCTGAATTGCGTCCCATCCTCATGAGGCAGTGCTTCCAAGGATGATGTGGTTTCGCTCTGCTTTAACAGCTGAACACTCTTCTCGAATCGTCGCTTGAAATTAAATGCAGTCTTTGCCGCTGCCAAGCAGGAGTAGCATATCCATTTGGGTAGATTCTCATCAGGCTTTACTAAGCGTCCAGTCGCCTCCTCCAGTAAAAACAACAAGCTGCCATGTTCCGCGTCGAAGTCGGGGTCGGTGAATATATTTCGCCAGTAGGTGTTGCTACCATCTGCCAAACCGTGCATGCAAACGCGACATTGGTTGGCCACATCTGGCCACGCTTCTTTGCAGGTCATTCCACAACAAAATCAGGGTTAATAACAAAGACAAGTTGCAACTAGTGACGAATCTTTAAATAAATCAAGAAATTTTAGTTCATTTATAGTTAAGTGTGACCGTAAGTGGCAAGTTCAAAAATGCTGAACTACAGTGGGTTGCGGCTTAGTTGAACATAAGGGAGCTCTTTTTGGTATATGTTCCAGGAATTTAGAATTGTATAAAGGTATATAAAATAAATATATGCCAACGTAAGGTACGTCATCATTAAAAACAAAATGGGTTTTTTTTCACAAGAACTAGTTTTTCGACCGATCGTTGCTATGGCAGCTATATGCTATAGTCATCAAATGTTCACCAAACTTTGTAGAATCGTGTAAAAAGCATATAAAACAAGTACATGACAATTTTGAGGACATTTCCATTGAAAACAAAAAAGTTTTACTTACAAAGACTACTTTTCAGACTCTACTTTTCTTTGACAGCTATACTATATAGATGTCCGATTTCGACCAAATTTGGTGGAATCATATTTCGTCAAATATCAAATATATTTTGACGAAGCGGCCGCTATATAAGGCGGCCTTGCACCCAAGAATGATCACTTCTCGAGCGGAGCTCAAAAAGAGCAGTTAAGCCTCTAACCTTGGCAGTGCCATAATCCTCTCGTGGTCTCAGACTTCGCCGTCATCTGTCCATACACCTAATCCTCTCGTAGTCTCCAGAATACCTAATCCTTTCGTGGTCTCAGAGAGCGCCTTGCATATGTTTACGTCTTTTACCTGCACCAGAAAAAAATTATTCTCCTAAGCACCGTCCCACCGAAAGCGCGCAGCTCACAAAACAGGGAGCTCCACAGTACCGACGGAATCCCGGAGTTTGGATCTAAGCACACATTATCTTCCCAGCATCCAGCGTATCATCAAGGGCACCACGAGGGAATGAGACACCACTCATGTTCTTTTTGGGAGATATCAAATTTCTGTGACCCCCGGCCCCGGCCGAGAATGTAATTCAACAGCAAAATACAAATTATTGTATATGGTCTAAGTGGATGGTACTTGAATCCAAAAATTGTAAAATTTTACTTTCAAATTTGACTTATAGACTCTTCTCCGCGGAAACTGCGGAATTTTGTTCCTTGGACTACAACATTTTTCAGAGCTTGCACTTGCTTCCACAATTTAGACACAATTATTCTTTGATTTTTGTCCCAAAAAGTCAGCCAACTCATACTCTAAAAGCTTGAGCAGGAGTACTTGAACCCAGAACAAACGTCCATTTCATTAATACTAGTTTGATTATTTATTATTATAACTTTCACTTAATTTCTACAAAAATAAACAAAACAAAATATTCCTGACCAAATAAGAACAATCAATCGATCGAAGACATAAAAACTGACAGTGAAAACAGAGCAATTTGGATTTCAGTAGAAGAAACAGTACGATACACAGACAATCGAACCTGCTTTCAATTAAAATTATTTTTCATTTCGGTATGTGGTCTTCTGTCAGCTATTCGAAAGGTGTAGATTTGTTTTTGGGTCATTTTTCCATTGTTTACCTGTTTATGTTAACTGGGGTAAGTCTTAGGCCGTCGTCCGGTCAACAGAAGTTTAATTGGTGGTAGAAAACAACCTTGTTAATCAAAGATTTATTCAAACATCGCCCAAGAGAGCGAACAGCGCGCTATTTGCTTTCAGACGCAGACCCCCGGTCGACGAGGGCTTGTCAGAGCTGGCTTTCGTTGCTTTTTTTTCGCCCTCCAATACACTCACACTTTTCGGCTTGACTAGTTGTTCTATGGTGTGAGTGCGAAAGTGATAGTTTAGATGGGTTTTCCTTTTAAAGGTTTCCGAGCAGTGGGAGCACTTGTAGGGTCGCTCGTCCGTGTGATTGCGTTCGTGGACCTTTAGACTGCTTTCGTATTTGAATGCCTTGGAGCAGGTAGCACATTCGAAGGGTTGTTCTACGGTATGAGTACGTAAGTGCTTGTTTAGACTGCTCTTTCTGCTAAAGGTGTCCAAACACAGGGTACACTCGAAGGGTCGTTCTCCAGTGTGGCTGCGTAGGTGAATTGTTAGATTGCTTCCGTGTTTAAATGACTTCGAGCAGTGGGAACATTTGTAGGGTCGTTCACCAGTGTGTGAGCGTAGGTGAATCTTAAGATATTTTAAGAGGGCAAATGTCTTTGAGCATTCGGGACATTCGAAGGGTTGTTCTTTGGTGTGAGTACGTATATGCTCCTGTAGAATTCTATCTTTGTTAAAGCTTTTCGAGCAATGTGTACATTTGAAGGGCCGGTCGCCAGTATGAGTGAGTAAGTGACTCTCCAGATCGGTTTTTATGTCAAAGGCCTTTGAGCAGTGGGAGCACTTGTGGGAGAGCTTGCGCTTGTGAATGCGTTGGTGATACTCGAGACTTACTTCCTGGGTAAAAGTTTTCTCGCAGTGGGAGCATTGGAAGGGTCGTTTGTCAGTGTAAGGACTCTCCACGCTGTCGTCTTCTGTAAGCGATTCGAACTCTTCCTCACCGCTCTCCTTGGATTCACTTTTAGCGACCTCTATTTGTCTAACCTGCGTCCAGTCCTCGTGGGTCAGTTCCTCCACTATTGAAGAGATTTCGTTCTGCTCCAATAACTTTGATTCCTCCTCCAGCTTGACCTCGTGCTGCGTCCAATCTTCGGTGTTTTGTTCTTCCAAGAATGATGTGGCATCGTAGTTCTTCAGACTTTCCTCAAACCGCCGCTTGTAATTAAAAGCTGTTTTTGCCGTTGTCAAGCAAGAAGGGCATATCCATTCGGGTAGATCCGCATGAGGGTTTACAGCGCATCCAATAACTTCTTCAAGTAATAACGCCAAGCTACCATGTTTCACATCGGAATCGGTGAATATGTTACGCCAGTTGGAGTTGGTACCATCAGCCACAGTGGACATGCAAACGCGGCATTGCTTGCCCACATTTGGTCTCGGTGCCATGCAGGCCATTCCACAGCCAAATCTTGGCAAATAACAATTGTAAATTGTAATTATTGACGAATCTTTTAACAAATAAAGCAATTGATAGCCATTTGATAATAAGTGTGACCGTAAGTGGCAACAGCGAAAATACTGATTCAACCAGGGCTGCAATGCAATTGTATGCAGTGCTGTCAACTTTTGTCGAGAGAAAAAAAGCTGTTTTTGACGGGACGGAGACGGAAAAAAAGCTATTGAAAAAGCTGAAAAATGCTCAAGGATTTTCATATTGTCCATGCAATTTTATAGTAGTATAATTATAATATATTGAAAATATCATCTGTCTGATACAGTTTCTCGCCCTCATCCTTGTCGTAGGCCTCGGTAAGGCCTATAGGTAACTTCGCCATTGTTCTTCCATTTCACTAAATGTGTCATAATATTGACACTCCATTATCTTCTACGCAAATTCTTCCAAAATGGAAACAATGCAATGCCTTGTTGATATGGTCAGGTAACCTAAAAACAATTATATTGCTTAATACAATTAGGGTATTCACCCCAGTTGAGCTGTGGAGTTTTTGAATTGAGGAATTTTTAAATTTTTCCACTAATCGAAAACAAGAAGAATAAATCATTACAATACTACTGACATGTTTAACAAAAATGTTAAATTCCTAAACTCAACCATTCAGTAGCTCAACTGGGCGTCGCGATTTTCTTCTTCTAGTTTGATATAAATTTTGGCTACAAATTTCTCAAAATCTTATTATATCAATATCAGTATCTGGTGAAAAAAGTAATCCATTCTTTAGCGAATTGATAGCCATCAGATAGATGACCAGACTCCACGACAGTTTTGTTTGAAAACTTTAGGCATTTTTCTCAATCGATCTATACACTTGGCATGCACTTAAAAATGTCAGCTTGCTGAGCGCTGCAGATTGCAATCAGAGTCCTTAAATGACTGAGAGAGTTGACAAGCTATCGATTTACTTATAAGTTTTAACTCAAAAGACTTAAAATCTAAAATAAAGCTGAAAAAAGCCCAAATCACTTTTTAAAAAGCCAGAATTCCCGCTGCCCGCTTTTTTCAAATTCTTCCCGCAATTCGGTTTTGAAAAAAGCCAGATTTGACGGGGAAAAAAGCGAAACTGGCAACACTGACTGTATGTATATTTTAATGAGTGTACACGGTTTGAATTTTGATTTTGTACTGCCTCGCTCTTGCGAGCCATCCTTATTTTATTCAAAATATGTCTAGTGTTGAGTTCGTAGGTTTATGCTTAGATTAGGATCGAACTGAGTCGCATGTAATCTCATGTTTAGATTCTCCAAACCTCGACTCCAACTCTGGAGTTCCAAAAATTTTTTTTGTGCTTGCAGTCCTAATGTGAACTAGTTCCATTTCATTCCAAGGCAGTGGCTCACGTCTTATTTAAAGCAATGCAAACAAATCTAATTGCCGAATAAAGCACCAAATTAAATTTATAAATGGTTATTTGACAAAAGTCAAATAAAGTTCATTAAGTTTGGTTTATATAGAGGCATTTGTTAATGGCTGTTGGTGTGGAATGCGGTTAGAATCTCACTGACTAGTTTAGATTGTGGTACTAGACGAAACATGTCATATCTGAGAAACCTTAGCCTGCTTGTGTCTATATGTTCACATTAATTGTTGTTGATTTCTTGAGGATTATTGAATCATAATCACTCCCCGACCTTGAGACGGCTAAGCAAGCACTCTGACTTAAATCAAATCAGGTCGTTAAAGCCCCATTCGAGAGAAATTTACGACAAGATCTAGTAACCCCTGATTTTCTTGTTACTTACATACAAATTAATACAACTTAATTGTGAAACATTAACGTTTACACGAAAATCGAGTCGGAAGCCGGAACAGACCCGTATGTAAAAATTTTGACCTCGCTAGGCGGGACCTAGGAATTGATTTCGGACCTATTGTAATAAATCAGCATACCTAAAATGTTTATACCGTGTCCTTTTTTAAAGTTACCACGTTTTTTTTGACCCGAACAAATTGACCCGCCTAATTCAATTTCAAGAATGCTTCTTTTGGGAGGTACTTTTTCTTTAGATAGTCTTTTTATTATGTATGCTAAGGTGATATTTTAGACTGCTCTGATGAGTAAAGCTCTTTCGAGCAGTGTGAACATGCGAAGGGTCGCTCGCCAGTATGAGTGCGTAGATGTTCGTTTAGGTGGCCAATTCGTGCAAAGGTTTTGGAGCAATGTGAACACTCGAAGGGTCGTTCGCCATTATGATTCCGTATGTGAGACTTTAGACTGCGTAGATGGGTAAAGCTTTTCGAGCAGAGGGAACATTGGAAGTTATGTTCTCCGCTAAGGAAACGCATGTGGTCCTCTAGATCGCTTTTCTGGCTAAATCGTTTCGAGCAGTGGGAACATTCAAAGGGGCGCACTCCAGTATGAGTACGTAGATGCCTCTTAAGATTACCCATTTCGGGAAAGGTTTTTGAGCAGTGGGAACATTCGTATGGTCGCTCGCCAGTATGAGTGCGTAGGTGCCTCTTTAGATTGCTCGATTCGCTAAAGGATTTCGAGCACAGGGTACATGGGAAGGGGCGTACTTCTTTAAAGCCCTCCTCAGTGGTGTAAGTTTCCAGAATGTCGTCTGCTGTTAAAGATTCGAACTCCTGATTTGCGCTTCCTTCTTTTAAAGCCTGTGTTAGTGCTTCTTCCTCCTTCTCCTCTCGCTTAATCCTGTTGTTCTGCTCCATTAGCTTCACACTTTCCTCAAAACGGCGCTTGAAATTAAATGCAGTATGTGCCGTTGCCCAGCACGAAGGGCATATACTGACAGGTAGATCCACATCAGGTTCAACCAAGCTTCCAGTCACCTCCTCTAGTAAAAACATTAAGCTGCCTTGCTTCGAGTCGGAGTCAGTGAATATATTTCGCCAGTTGGTGTCGTTGCCATCAGCCAAACAGGACATGCACACGCGGCATAGCTTGGCCTTTGGCCACTTTGCGCTGCAGGCGTCCATTTCACAACGAAATCTTGGTTAATTACAAATAGAAACAGCAAATAGCAATCAAAACAAGCAATTATTGACCATTTCGACTTAAGTGTGACCGTAGGTGATAAAAGTGAAAATACTGATTTGAATCCATCTCATTTCAAATCAAATTTCAGTGGCTCACGGACTATTTCAATTTGATCATTTAGAAGAGATTAATTACTACATCCCAAGCATCCCAAGAGATTGAGAGAAGCTCGGCTTTGGCCCTTTGGGGCTGTGTCAAGCCATTTTACATTTACAAGCATCCCAAATCAGTCTGGTTTTCTAGTTTCCTTATACCAATTGTAGCTCTTCCAGCAGTTTACAGAAAAATAACAAAAATAGCTGTTTTTTATTTGGGTAATCTTAAGACAATTTACAAATCGCTGGAATGTACCTTAATCAGAATCCGATATATCAATGGTTGTTGGGGCTTTGGCATTGCGTCCACCACTGACCGCGCTCAACAAAGTCTGCTGTCTGCTTGTGGTTCGCTGTAAAGTCCAATTAAATCAAATAAATAAAATTAGTTATAGATTTTTTTTCAGGGATGCAAGCCGTTTGGAAATAAGAACTGGTTCGGTTCATTGTTTCACAGAGTTTTCCAACCGCAGGTTGGTTTTTGAAGCCAACTGAAACGTTTTTTCGGTTCGGTTCAGTGTCACTTACGTGACGTTTTCGCAAAAAATCCCGATCTTTCACGAGCTTTCGAAGGTCAGGCAAGTATCAACACCTAAATCCCGTCATTAAGTCTAACAATCCAATTTTTTCATGAGTGCGTGGAAAGTTATTTTTTGGGATTTTTGAAGTTACGGCTAGATTAAAAAAATGCCAAAAATTCATTTCTGTTCAAGGATCGCCCCTAATTCCGTTGAAAATCAACCCTTAAAACCTTTTGCCGAGGCTCGAGCCCAAAAAAAACCCTTCTTAAGTATAAAGTCCGGATTTGCCCTTGAATTTGTGCGGAATGGTTTTTTTTTCCAAACTTCCGAAGGTAAGGCAGTCCGCAAAACGTTTTTAAACTAATTTCTGTATTTGCATCGCCCTTAATATTACCCTATCTCAACTCTTAAAGCCTTTCCTTCAGTATATCGTCGCAACTTTCCTTAAATCTGCTCGGAAAATCCAATTTTCGGACTTTTGAAGTGGCGTCAAATGCAAAATACTTTCAAAAACATTTTTCTGTTCATGGATCGACCTTAATTCCACAGAATCTTAGCTTTTTTTTTTTAAGAGTATCATTCAGAAAAGTCTTTAAGTTTAAATTAGATTATCGTCCTGTAACAGGAATGGAATACGCACACAAATCAGTTAGCAACTTCCAAAGAAGGAATATTAACTGATGACAGGCATATTAAGATGTCGGTGGACAATTGCAGGAGGATACGGAATCACATGTTTCAAAATGGTAGCAGCTAAATAAATCTGCCATCGATAGGGACTTATGTTTGGGACATGATTATAAATTCCTAAATTTTGTACGTCTTAAAACTCATCTGTGAACTGAACCAAACCGTTTTTTTTTTCTGGCTTTCGGTTCGGTTTAGCAGGTGGAGTAAGCGGTTCGGTTACGGGTTGGTTCGCTTCTTTTTTTAAAACCGGTTTGCATCCCTGTTTTTGTTCTTAATTACCTTTGCCCCCACCGACACATCCAGTTGGGCTTTGGCACGTGAGGATGTGTTGGCAGTAGCAGCAGCGGTAGCAGCTGCACGTCCGCGTCCTCGTCCACGACCTCGCCCACCACGAGCAGAACTGGTTGACTGATTGGGTTCATCTTTTGCACCATTTCGTTCTTGCTTGGCACCACGAGTATCCAGCATTTTCAACAGATCCTCGTGCTTGTGAAGTTGTCTAAAATTGTCCAATTCATTGTCGATGTTCTCCTCATCGGGCAGAGTTTCCATTAAATGTTCCACTGACTTTTCGCGGTAAAATCTGTAGGAATTTCAACTTTAGTTTTACCCTCTGATATGAAGAAATGAAAAAGTTTACCCACTTGACAATATTTTCGGCTGCATTAGCATCTGTACGCTCCACCAGACGATAGGTCATCTCAGCCAAGGCCTTGGAGTGAAGCAATTTCAAAGGATTCTTATCCTTTGCCTCGTTGAAGTAGCGATCTACCAGCTCCTCTACACGAGCCGTGTTGTCCGCTTCCTAAACAAAAGAAGAAGGTCAACTTGGCAGGAAAAAAACCTATTTCTGGGTAATCACCAGAGCCTTTTGCATGGCCTCCTTGTCCAGATTGACCATATCCGATTTGCCTCGTCTGATTATCTTCTTGAATTGCACCACATCCGCCGCATTTGCTACCTGTGTGCTCAACATCTGGCCAAAACGTATGGTATTAAACATGTAGGATTCGTCGGTGAAGAGCAAACGTAGACGTATAAGCGGCACTGTGGGTTGATTGGGATGACCCGTTAGACGTGTCTTGGCCTTTATAATCATCTCCTCCACACGCTGGCGTGCGAATTTGTACACTTTGTCGGAGGCATCGCCTTCTGCCAGTCCCAATTCTTCGGCAAAGTCGTCCAAATTAACGGACTCAAATATGAACGGACGCACTGTCTGCAGGGGCAACGGCTTGAGCTGAAATTTGTTCTTGTAAATCTCCAGCAAGCCCACATGCTTCTTGATGGACTCGCCCTCGGCCAGCGAGGTGGGCACAGAGGAGCCCGGCTGAGACACATAGAAATCCCGCTTCACATTCAACTCCGGCTCGATGCGGCAATCGTGTTCATGTCCCCAGATCACCAAATGCAGAAATCCCGGCAGAAGTTCTTCGGGTAAATAGTTTTTGGGTCCGCGATCCGCGCGATTCTGATGCAGCACCATCAAATGGAACCAGTCCTCTTGCTCTTGTTCCTGATCAGCCTCATTGTTGTGACAGTTAATGGTCACCTTGAACTCCCTAAAGAGACGCGTCAAGCGGCCATCGTGTATATGGCTCAGACCGTACAGGGCCAACTGACTTTCGCCCTTGCGCATCAGAATGGGGCTTATCTCCAGTTTGGTTAGATCTGTCCAGCGGCCAAAATAGTTCACCAATCCGGTGGTGCTTAGCAAATCCAACGAACTGAGACGACCAAAGCCGCTAGGATCATCATGATTGCCATGAATAGAGAACACGGGTATGGAAATATTCAGATTAGGATCCTCATAGTTGACCGTCTGATTGACGGCGTTGTGAAAGCACTTCGTTTGGTCACTCAAAATCTCCAGCGAAACCGGTTTATCACCAAAGGTGTAGCGACGCAGGAGCTCAATGCATCTGCAAAGGATTTGCACTGTAACTGGGGGTGGGTGGGACTAATCCATGACTTTCACTTACTTGTGCATCGCATTCTGACTGGGCACTGCATCGTGAAATAGATCTCCGCCTAGCAATATCATATCCACATCCTCCGACACGGCCAGCTCCAGCATCTCTTCGAAGGCCGTAAAACTGTCTTCGCCCCGTATTGCGTCCTTTTCAGCATAACCCAAATGATTATCGGTGGCCACCATTATGCGCAGCACATTGTCCACATCCATATCTGAGGGATCTGCCATTATAATAATTACAAATAGAAATTCGTAGTCCGCCAAAAGCCAAGAAATTTCACAATTAGTGTGACCGTGGAGGGTTGTGGGGAGCCCGGTTTGTTATCGATAATTGAGAGCTGTTGAGCGGTGTTTAAGCAACGCGCATTTTTTTAAATCTGTCTTGATTTTTCTTCCTATAGAAACTATATATATTAGTAGTAGTCTTAAATCCTCATGATAATATAAACTCATCATAAAACTTTATTTAAAGGCCGAGTTTAGCTTTTTTAAGCAGCGTCCTCAAAGATTTTTCACTGGGCTTCATTAACTCTTTCTGGTACAGTCTCCTGGGTTCTTCTTCATCCTATGCTATGTCTTCTATGTCTCCTAACCTGAAAAGTTTATTGCAATTCTGCCATTAAGCGACTATTTAGGAAGTCTATTTTGAGGTAGATCCATGATTTTTCTAATGTATATGAAATGTCTGTAAAGCAGTCTTCAGGTTTGTCGCTCTTCATGTTGATTTTTGGCTTTTTGAAGAGTTTTTTTAATAAAATTTGGGATACCTTGGGTCACTAAAATGGCGATATCTCCGAAAGTATTCCGAATTTTGACCCTTTTGGGGTAATATTTTTGAATATCTAAGCTAAAAAGCAAATGAAAAAAAAAATTTTAGACCAGAAGAGGGCCTTAAGCTTTGAATCCTTAAGCTTTGAATCTTCTTAGCATCACAATTAAATTAGATAACGAATCTTCTAATTTCGAGTTTACTATGAACTTATGTAAGTCAAGCGGGTCCTCATTTATCATTTGATCGCTGCTCCCTTCGGTAGCTACAAAGGCTCGAAGACGTAAGCGCTCTGTCTGAAGCTCCTCCACATTAACTTCATCATGTATTTGCCTGCTGACTGCATTAAACTAAGCCAATTGGTTTCGTCCGAATCCAGCAAATATTGCTAAGCCATAAATACGCTGGCTTAAGGTTGCGATCGAAATTTCCAATATGTCCCTAAACATTGATGTGAAAAATATACAAAAAATATTTATTTAAGGCCCTCTTCTGGTCAAGACGGCTGAATTTTAGATCGGGAAATGATTTTGTAATTCTGTGTTTTGTATTTGGTTGCTCAATTCATTAAAAACAGTACAAAATTATAAATGTGTGAATGCGAGGGCTGCTCAAAAAGCTTTTGGCCACCAAAATAGGGTCTTCCAAAAAAGGAATGTTGATGGTTCACACTTTTCCGGGCATCCGCATTATCAGAAAGCAAAACGTAAAACAGGAAGCTGTTAAGTATTAATGCCTTTATAGTCCAAAGAAGAATCATGAAAAAAAATTTAATTTGTAAAAGTTGCGGTCATTTAAAAATGAGAAATCGAAGTTGACAATATTTTTTGCAGTCTAGTGAACAAAAAATAGTAAAAAATTGATTGAGTCAAGCCTGATTCCCAAAGACTGAGGCTTGGACAATAGCTGCGTTAATTCTGCGTCCATGAAGCCCTACAAGGTCAAAATCGGTCCAATAGAACTTGAGAAAAGGTGTGAACCATTTTGAAAAATATGGGAAAGTTAACTTCGGCTCGGCCGAAGTTTTGTATACCCTTGCAGTTTGTTTTACTAAATAGGATTACTTTTGGTTCCTTACTTTTCTATGGGAGCTATACTATATAGATGTCCGATTTCAACCAAACTTAGTGCAATCATGGAAAAGCATAACAAACTGTTAATAACGAAATTTGGAGGCGATCCCAAATAAAACAAAAATGTTTTTCTCACTAGAACTTCTTTTTCGACCGATCATTCATACTGCAGCTATATGCTATAGTCATCCGATTTTGACAAAACTTTGTAGAATTGTGTAAAAGTGTATAAAATAAATATATGCCAACGTAAGGGACTTTTCCATTAAAAACAAAAAAGTTTTTCTAAAGATGTATAGTATCCGATTTTGACCAAACTTTGTAGAATCGTGTGGGAGCATATAAAACAAATACATGCCAATTTTGAGGACATTTCCATTAAAAACAAAAAAGTTTTCCTAACTATGAATACTTTTCTGTCTCTACTTTTCTATGACAGCTATACTATATAGATGTCCGATTTCGACCAAATTTGGTGGAATCATGGAAAAGCATAGTATACTAAGAAATGCGAAGTTTGGATGCGTTTCAATTGTAAACAAAAAGGTTTTTCTCACTGACACTAGTTTTTCGACCGATCGTTCCTATAACAGCTATATGCTATAGTCATCCGATCCAGCCGGTTCCGACAAATGTGCAGCGTATTTGTTCCAAAAGACTTCGTGCAAAGTTTGGTGAGGATAGCTTTAAAACTGACGGAGGAGATACATAGAAACAGACGGACAGGGCTAAGTCAACTAAGCTTGACATGCTGATCAAGAATATAAATACTTTATCAAGAATATAATACCCTCTGCAAGGGTATAAACATTTTGTTTAGACTAGAAGAGGGTTTTAAACGAAATCGATTAGCAACTTCTGAGGAAGGACTGTGATTTGATGACAGACAAATTAAGAGGTTGGTGGACAATTACAGGAGATGTACGTGATCTCGATACATAATCCGGCATTGATAGGACTAAAGCTAGGGACATAATCAAAATTCTCTAATTTACGCCTTAGAACCGTTAGTGTCCCGTCCAGTCCAGTAGCATTTCTCTGCTCTTGCAAGGCACCATATTTGATTTTTCTGTGTTAATGATAAGGCTTCACTGCTTTCAATACTCAGATACTTTGTCAATTGAACACTGCATATCTTTTGCACTTTCGGCCAGTACATAGTACCATATCATAATTTAAGTACAAGTGTTAACCTCTTAGGTATTCATGTAGGTCTTCGATGAAAAGTGCGATTAACAACGATTGACTCCTCTCTTTGCTCAACACAATCCGATCATTGGTCCCCATCCCATACTGTCGGCTTTTTATCTCTTCAAGCATTTCCGACAATAATCCTTAATTGCTCCGTTTGTAAACAACAAAAAATTTCTGTTAATTGTGTCGAAAGCTGCACGCAAATCCACAAAAAAAAACATATAAAGCTTATAAATTATATGTATATCATATATGTATTATTCGCTTATTTAACTTTAAATAGTTAATTTTTGAATAAACCAATTAAATGGCAAGAATCCCTGCTAAGGTAAATTTGTTCTAATAATTGTTCAACTATAAAATATAAATATTTTTACAAATAACTAAAATTATAAGTCATAAATGTTGTAGTTTCTTTGTAGTAGCTTGTCAGTTCTCAGCATTTCCTTCCCCCCATCACAGCCTTTCAATCGCCTCTCTAGCTCTCTCTCAATCCAAGTAGGGCATTATAACCTCGCGTATGACCGCTTTGTTGGTGTGCCACGACAAGTGATGTACGTGTGGCTTGATAATAATAGTTAATTTCCCCGCTTCCTCTAATGTTTTCAGGCCTATAGAATCGGCTGTGTAGATGCTACGCTTATTAAAAGGTATCACATCCATAGACTCATCATAGTAACTGAAATGACTGGAAAGGGAAATGTTTTATCAAGAGATATCTATCTTTTTAATAACTTACCTAGATTGCCAAGGTGTAATCACATCATCGTTGGGTCCACCAATCATTATAAGTCTATTAAGACGCACCATGCCCATTTTGAACGAAGTGGAATTTGAGCTTTCCTTCTCATTGTTAATTAAAGGCAAAAACTCGCTATATTTCATGTATAAGGATTGCCTTTGCGGATCATTCCAATAGCCACCCACCGAGGTGTGTTGACCCACACGCGAATAGAAGAGCTCAAAGGCAGTCTTGGCCGCCAGATCCGGAAAAATGAGATGCAGGAAGCTGGCTGATAAAGAAAAACCAAGTTAAGGAAGTGGCACGGATACCAAATATTAACACCTACTGCCGTATTGACCCGCCTGGGGTGAGGAGAGAGAAATAAAGGTTTTTACACGATGTTCGGGCAAACTCTGTATGGCTGCCCTGGCCAGAAGTCCACCCTGGGAGTAGCCTAACCCAAGTATAAGATTAAATATTTGACTATGTAGCTGTGTTTAGTATATCTTACCCAATACTATAATGCCCTCGGGATGAAGTCTTCCCACTTGATCTATATAATCTCGTATTTGCTCCACTTGCCGCCAGGCATTCTCCAGACTGTACCAGCCACTGAATTTATCGCAATTGTAGACCAAGGTACCCGGATGCAGCTGCAAAACAATAGAAAATGTATACTTATATATTTGACTTTGACCTGAACTAAACAAAGAACTCAATAAACAACAAATAACCTTTTGTATTTGCCGCTCTAGAAATGTCATCGATTCAGCCCCTGAGAGTATGCCATGGAGTATGACGACAGGTTTATATGCCAAAGAGCCCACGAAATAGATAGACACTATAAATAGCAGCCTCATTATTTTGCACTAAATATAAATAAATGTAACTATTGCGTTTTGTTTTGATTTATGCGTGAGTTTAGTATGACCGAATGTATATATAAGGAAAATACTAAAATACTTCAGTGTGACCTTAAGTCGCTGAGACAGAAATGCTGATGAAGAAACCGCTTTAATTTAAAATTAAAACGTACAGTTAGAGAAAATTTTATTAAGGGTACTGCATACTTCCAGCCAAATCTTTATTTGTATTTTGGTTTTTTTTATTCAAATATGGGGTTAAAAATGGGGATAAAAATATTCCCTGAAAATTTCAAGTCAAAAAAAAATATGGTTGTTTTTTGAGAATTTTTCGGGGCAGGTAGGTCGTATTCTTCTCGTATTTCGGAAAAAAAATGTTTTTTTTTGGTTTAGCACTTTCGAAAAATCGATTTTTTTTTGCTTATCTTATTGATAAACATTTCAAGAATATCTTCTCAAAATTTCAAGTCGATCTGAGCAAAACTCTTGAAATTATTGTCCAATTCAGGGGTGCTTGCGTTATTCCTTAAGTCCAGCTTTTTGGCTTAAAAAGCTTTATTAACTTAACTGTCCTTATTGCAAATAATTCATATTTTTATTTTCCAATTTACCGCCTTTCCACTTTAACGGGTTTTTTCACAGCACTCTTTATTTGGTATATTGTTGGTATTTTAGTGTTAATCTTTGATGGTCACACTAAGCGTCGGTTTCCCCTGCAAAGCGCAAGAGCAAAAATTCAAGTTCAGCGTCGGCCGCGTAATTTACCGCAAAATAATACCTTAACTTAAACAATTTGTGCACATTTTTGTTTAATATCAATATTAGAACACAAGTAAGTGTGGTGGGCTAAGCATTTACGCATTTGTCCCACAAATTTTCACTCAACCAAAAATGTACCCCCCACTCTGTGTGCGTGCCTGCAGCTGCAGTCAAAATGCCGCCCGGAAAAAGGGGAACGAAGACAATTGTGAATTAAAAACGTCAAATGGTGAAATTTTAAGGATGCCCGCGTTTGGAGCATTCAATTGGTGTAGTTTTCTAGTGCCGCACCCACTTATTTAGACGCACACACGCCCATAAACAAAACGCCGCTAAAGTCACTCAACAATCTTTTTTATTTTCGTCGTCCGCTTTAGTACAGTTAGGTTTGAGTGGCAACACCAATTGCACGAGAACGCACTCAAGAGAGAGAGTGGGAAAACTAGTTTGTTTTGCGCTCTTGAGTCGTTTGTGGTGAGTGTTGCCAACTTTTCATTGAAAAAAAGCCAGATTTGACGGGAAAAAAGCGAAAATGGCAACACTGTTTGTGGTTTTCTAGATTTCTGTTTGGAATTTAATCAAGAGGCGGTCGCGCAGTTAGCACAACACGATTGCGCGCAAAAATATCTCAGTATTGAGGTCGCAGCATAACATCTCTCACGTGTCTATATTTCGTTCTCCTCACCCCTTTTATACAGAATGTCGAGCAAATCCCGACGTGCTGGCACTGCCACGCCGCAACCCGGCAGCACTTCCACCCCTTTGCCTCCATCCACTGGACCCGCTCCCCAGCAGCAGGCTTCGAGCCCCTTGAGTCCCACGCGCCATTCCCGTGTGGCCGAGAAGGTGGAATTGCAGAATCTTAACGATCGCCTGGCCACCTATATAGATCGTGTGCGTAATCTGGAGACTGAGAACTCGCGTCTCAGTATTGAAGTGCAGACCACTCGCGATACGGTCACCCGGGAGACGAACAACATCAAGAATATCTTTGAGGCTGAGCTGTTGGAGACACGTCGTCTGCTGGATGACACGGCGCGTGATAAGGCTCGCGCAGAGATTGACATTAAACGCTTGTGGGAGGAGAATGAGGACCTAAAAGGCCGACTGGATAGAAAGACCAAGGAATGCAGCACGGCTGAGGGTGAGTGATATTTTGTGTAAATTCTAAATGATTTCTAGTTTATTAATCAACCCCCTTTCTCTCCAGGCAATGCCCGCATGTACGAGACGCGTGCCGGCGAGATGTCCAATAAATTCAACCAAGCCAACGCCGATCGCAAAAAGGCTCAGGAAGACTTGAACGAGGCTCTCAAGGAGCTGGATCGTTTGCGCAAACAACTCGACGAGGCTCGCAAAAATCTGGAGACAGAGACTTTGTCTCGTGTGGACAACGAGAACACCATCCAGAGCTTGCGCGAAGAACTTTCATTCAAGGATCAGGTTCATTTGCAGGAGGTCAACGAGTCGCGTCGCATACGTCAAACCGAATATAGCGAAATCGATGGACGTCTCTCTTCCGAGTATGATGCCAAGTTGAAGCAATCGCTACAGGAATTGCGTGCCCAGTATGAGGAGCAGATGCGCATTAATCGCGATGATATTGAATCCTTGTATGAGGATAAGATAAGGCGCTTGCAGGAAGCTGCCGCACGCACCAACAACTCCACGCACAAGTCCATTGAGGAAGTGCGCAGCACACGTGTGCGTATTGATGGCCTTAATGCCAGGATCAATGATCTGGAATCGACCAATGCTATGCTGAATGGACGCGTACGTGAGCTGGAGGAACAGTTGGATAATGATCGTGAGCGTCATTGCCAGGAAGTGGCTTTGTTGGAGAAGGAGCTTGTACGTTTGCGTGATGAGATGGCATTGCAATTGCAGGAATATCAGGATTTGATGGACATCAAGGTGAGTTACTGGGAGATTGTGAAAGCTTTGGGGGTGGTTGTTCCTGTTGTAGCGGCTGGGAAGATTGTACGTAGAGAAAGAAATAAAAGACGAGTAGAGGGTAAATTATTAAAGAGATTTAGTAGCTAATCGGGCACTAGGTCGAGGAAGGTAGCTGTCTCTACTGGGTGGGTCCTGAAATCTAAGGGCATGAGTGCAGTGGGATTAAGGGGGCGAAGGCTGGGGCCACATTTGGGGCATTCGTCCAAAACTTCCGGGTTGATGCGGGTGGGTTAAGATAATGTCTTTTAAATTGGATCTATGGGTGGCGGTCTTGCTCCTAGGGCAATGTTAGCCCGTTTAGGAGTCGATGGCATCTGCAACGATGAAGGTATGAGCCTGCTTCGGTGCAGGATGCCAAAGTAGTGGGGCCATCTCGGAGATGGGTGGTTGTTGTTGTAACGAATTGTGGTTTGATCCGTATGTACATAGAAAAAAGAAATTCAAAGAGAAAGAAGGGTAAAGACTAGATAGAAGATGTTGAAACTATACCCTATCCAAGTCGAGGAAGGAAGCCTCCTCGACCGGATGGGTTCAGAGATCTAGTGGAATGAGGAATAAAACCGGAACAGGTCCCTATGACGTTTTTTCGTACAACCCCTTTTTTAATAATTGTTTATTAAATTCTGGGTAATACCCTTCATAAATTATTTTTTGGGACTCACATGAACGTGAAATAAGGCCATGGTTTTGCTGGGTTTTATTAATCGCTGATCTAAGAGTTTAATGATCCCTACACAACTAAGCTTTTATATTCATCCCTTGTGAAGCCTATCTTGGAGTTTGGGTCGTGTCTTTGGATCCCCCAATCACTAATCATTTGCAAGCGCATCGAATGCGTCCAGGAGCAGTTTCTTTTGTTCGCCCTTCGCAACTTGAAGCTTTCTCCTTATATGTATATCCAGACCAAAGCTATTAGACTTGCCGACACTTGAACATAGACGAACTATGTTGGTTATACTTGGGTGTAAAGTAAAATTAGCTTGTCAAGATGACACAGCCTCAAAGGGCCAAAGCCGAGCCTCTCTCAATCTCTTGGCTTGTGCGCTTCTAATTTTAGCACAAGAGAAAGGGACCTTCAGTTTAACGCCGAATCCGAACGGCAGTTTGAGAAGCTTTTTGGCTAATTACTGCAAAGCTGGCGCCAACAGCTAAGAGGTGTGGCCGGGTGTAAAGTTTATTCAAAGAAAAAAACTTTTCATTAGATGTTCCGAGGCGGGATCGAACCCACGACCTCAAGCACAGCGGTCGCGCACACTAGCCGCTGAGCCACCCGGCCACTCAATATACTTGGGTGTGTGAACATTAATGTCCCGTCAAGACAAACACGGAACTTTGTACCCTTGAGGTTTCCTGTAGATTCTTATTTACTAGCCTCCAATTGTCCGTTTCCCATTTTGTGTAGGAATTTCAATAAGATCTTCCCATAGGAACGATCGGTCGAAAAATTAGATCTAGTGACAACAATTTTTTTGTTTTCAATGGAAATGTCCTTATCATTGGCATATATTAGTTTTATATACTTTTACATAATTCTACAAAGTTATGTCTAAATCGGATGACTATAGCATATAGCTGCAGTGATCAGTCGAAAAAGAAGTTCTGGTGAGAAAAGCTTTTTAGTTTTAATTAGAATCGCCTCTGAATTTCGCAATTGTTAGTTTGTTATGCTCAAGGACCTTGATTCCACTAAGTTTGGTCGACACCTATGTAGTATACATCCCCTAGAAAAGTATAGTCCGAAAATTTGTCTCAGTTAGAAAAACTTTTTTGTTTTCAAAGGAGGTTGCAAGGGTATACAAAAGTTCGGCTGAGCCGCAGTTAACTTTTCCACTATTTTTAAGAATGAAGCTACTATCCAAATAGCTGGACATTTCAACTAGAGGAAAAATTCGGGCTAGTTTATTTTGTTGTTGTCAAACCGTCAGTTTGATAAGCTTTTGGGTCCGTTGTGCAATGGGTTGACTCATAACTTGAAAATTTTTATTTTAAACGTTATTCATTGGAATAGAGTGACAGATCCTGACTTTCAGATAAAAAATATTTAAAGGGTGATCCATTTAGTGTTTTTAGTACCTTGGAGAGTGGGTAGTTCTATCCAAATTCCGATTCGTTGTTTGTATCGCTTTAATTGAAGTAAGTTTTCGACCTCAAGTTTATATATATCGGATCCATGAATGTCGGAAGGTCAATCGTTTCAGCATTTTTAAGTATCTCGGAATTAGAGTATTTGTTTTAACCATATTGAGATTGTTAGCTGTATGTCTGAGTCTTGTGAACGCGAGTTGAGAAAAGGTGATGGGGTGGGGTTTTTAAAGAAGAGTGAGTATCATAAGAAGTTTCCTAACTGCACAAAATTCTAAGAAAAATGTTAGACATTTAATACGTTGGTGTGTATATAAAATGTAAAATGAAAAAATAAGTTAACAGTATGACAATAGAGGTGAAAATATTTAAAAAAATTTTGTTTGTTTTTTTCAATGGAACTTTCGTTCTCAAAACTTTGGTATGTTAACTTATATGTTCTTTTTTCACTTTCATCTCACTGAATTAACAAATTTCGGGCAAAATTGGATGACTCTATAGCATACTGGCTCGGCCCACCGTGATCTGTCCAAAAATAGTTCTTACAACAAGAATGAGAAAAATATTTTGTTGGTTCATTGGCCACCATGAATATTTGTTGGGGAGATAGCGAGCGAAATTTATTAAGAGATTACAACTCTAAAAATACACCAATTAATAGTTATGTTAAAGATGAGTTGTGTGTTAGTAGAGGAGGCTAAAGGTGCGGTGGTGGAGCTTGTGGCCTCGTGACGGCAATTTGTTATCCATACCTGTGTTTACAGAGGAGGTAGCTCTAAGCAAAGGCATAGAACACAAAGTAACGGCTATGTGGGGGAAATTCAAGAAGTTAAATTTTAATTTTACTTTGTGATTAGATTATCAATGCCACTATAAGTTGCAAAAACCAATTTGCTTTGTATAGGGGCGAACCAAGGAACTGTTCTATTAGAAGGACGTTCTTTTTTTTTTAACTTTGAAAACGCTCGGCATTTGGCACAATTTATCTAAATACGAAAAATCGTGGGTCCATTTCGCTTTTTTTCCAATAACGGGCGTCATTAAAGGGACGTTTCATTTGCAGATTCTTCGCTTCTAACCTACTGCTAAAAGGAACGTGCATCAGTTCTCATACAGATTATATGCCCTCTATCATACTGCAAAAGTTGGAAGTGCATCCTTCCTAGTAAAAAGAAGTGTGCCAGAAGGCGTTCTGGAACATTCGACGAGGCGAACTTTCCATGAAATCATAAATTTTAAAATTTCCGACCTTATCAAATGTAGGGCCTAAGCGTATTTTCAAGGAGTAGTGTTTGTCGGTGTCGTGTGCCTGTCGGGATATTGTTGTGTCCGGTTAGGTAGAGACAGATTGCCGGCCAGTTGGTATTTTTTATCTTAACTAGATGTGATCTTATTACTGCCATTTTTCTGTTATGCTATTTTCCCCCATATTAAGGTCTGCACATCGGGAGATAAAACATACATTGACTCAAACCTTTTTGTTCCATGTCCTGTTACCCCAAGTATAGCTCCTTGGGTTGTCAGAGACCCGTCTGTGTACCACTGAACTGTGTTTGGTTGCATATTATAAATGTTTCATGATTTGTATAGCCAACTGAACCGCCGTTTGAGTTTCGCTCTGTGATTCATTTATTGCTGAAAAAGAATATATAAAAACCCAGTTCGTTTTCTTAACATACCTGTCAACAGTCTATATTCCTTCCCAGGCACTTATTAATTGATTGTCCATTTACTCTACGGTAATTCCAATATTTTATATCGTAGGCTTTTTTCTTTCAGTATAGTTAAATTAAAAACGATGAAGAGTACAAGATCTTACCCTTATTGTCTTCAAACTAGTCTATGAAATGAGCTAAACTCATTTCTCTGAAAAGGAAAACAAGAAATCGAAACTTAACTAATCAATATCTTTATGCTCTCCTCTACTCCGCAGGTCTCGCTGGATTTGGAAATAGCCGCCTACGACAAACTGCTGGTGGGTGAAGAGGCTCGCCTTAACATTACCCCCGCCAATACGGCCACCGTTCAATCATTCAGTCAATCGTTGCGCAGCAGCACTCGCGCCACACCCTCGCGTCGTACCCCATCGGGTGGATTGAAACGCAAGCGTACAGTTGTCGATGAGTCCGAGGATCGCAACGTTTCGGATTTCTACATCTCGGCCACTGCCAAGGGTAATGTGGAAATTAAGGAGATCGATCCCGAGGGCAAATTTGTCAAGCTGTATAACAAGGGCAACGAAGAGATTGCCATTGGAGGCTGGCAATTGCAACGTATAATCAATGAGGGTGGACCCTCTACCACTTACAAGTTTCATCGTTCTGTTAAAATTGAACCGAATGCCTTTGTCACTGTTTGGTCGTCCGATACCAGAGCCAATCATGAGCCACCCTCCAGCATTGTGATGAAGTCACAGAAATGGACAGTGGGCGATGATACCAAGACCATTTTGTTAAATGGCGATGGTGAGGCGGTGGCCAATTTGGAGCGTATTAAGCGTGTGGTGTCCACACATGTGTCCTCCCATCGTCGGAGTCGTCGTCGCAGCATTAGTGCCGTCGATGGCAATGAGCAGCTGTATCATCAGCAGGGAGTTCCTGGCGAGAAGTGTGCCATTATGTAAGACAGTTAAAGCAATTTGTGTAGAACCAGCCCCCTTCCCCTTCTCGTCTATAGTTGCAGTTTTTGTCTTGGTTTTCATGTTTCAACTGGACAAATATTCACGTTTTGTGTTGTAGACTTTATTTGGCATATTCTCACAAGAAGAAAATATGCCATATAGAATTTACATAATCGCCAAGTTCACCCACCTTCTACTTTTGCAGTCAAGAGCACTACAAATATTGACAATTTAACAATATTTGTACTGAACTTAGGCAATCTTTTCTTTTCGCTTCCATACAAAAAAATAGTTTTTAAGCCACACACAGAAATATTTAACAAAATACATATACAAATAAACACAAATAAATGACCATAAGAAGCCCGCAATATATCTATTTTTGGTTTAATCCTTGTTTCGGATTACTCCTTCGCAAAACTCAAAAACCGGTTCGGTTTTCCTACTAACAACATCAACTAAATGGCTCAACAAAGGCGTTACATTTTTTTTAATGAGTATGGCGGGGTGGGCGTGGCCTCGCTATACGTTATAACAAGAGAAAAGAACCTAAAACTTAAGTACATTTAATTTTATGTATGTAATTGTAATTTCATAAAGCAAACAAAAATAAAGAAAAATGTTTAATAAAAAAAAATCAAAAGTGGAATTGAGCATAATTGTTTTTTAATTGCAGAGAGCGAAATAGTTTGATACCCTTTAAGAATTTATATATGTGAGCTTGGGGTGCATCTGTTGGTAACAAAGTTGCACTTTAATTAACAAATGTGTAAAAAGTTAGAAGAGATTCGGTTTTAGGGTGGAGCTTAGGGCCAAGACCCTAAATCATCCATTGTTAATATAAAACGTGGTCGGATCGGATCTTACACACTGATCTGAGGGAAAAGGCAAACATCAAATCACACTCAAACAATCTCCAGAGTCAGGCTTGGACGAAGTTTTATACCTAAAACCTGTGATAGGCAACAAGCGGTAGTCACAAAATCGGACTTCTCTTTCTTTCCCAGTGGACCAAACCTCCGTAAATGATATTACAAACGAGAGTTATGGGGAAAACAACTTGTAAAACTAGAAAACAGATCCGAAACGAAGCTGGTTGTGGGAAGTTTTTTTTTTTTTCGCGAGTTTCGAAATCTCTTACGGGCCTTTTCTGATATATCACTCGCATATCATACGAAACAATAAGTTGAAAGCACGGAAGCTTACTTTTGGGTTAAGATTTTTTGACCATTTCTGGACGTCAAAATTATGGATTTTGGAGACATGAACATTTTTTGGAATGATTTTCTAAGCTTTTCAAGAACGTCTCAAAGAAGCCATTAAATTTCAGCCAAAAATTTCTAATTACTGGGCCCTCTGTTGTTCTCACCGACCTAAAAATATGTAAATAATCTGAATATGGGTTTAACGACCTGTTTTGATTTTAGTCAAAGTGAATGTTAGCAGGCTCAAGGTCGCGGTTTGATTATAGTTCAATAATCAACCAGAAAATGCAACAGAGAATACATACATATGAACATGAACAGTAGCTTTTAGTTGCAGACGAAGGCTTTGTCATGGCCTTAGACCTTAGAGCATCTTTCCAGTTGAGGGTGGGAGGAGCGCATACCTTATCCAACTCCATAAAAAAAGTTTTTTTTTCTAATTAGTTCGGCAGTCGCCATACCAAATACATATATTACAAAGTATTTTTTTTTCAACCATTTTTACCATTAAACTAATATACCCCACGCACGCCCAAAAAATATTTTTCTAGGGTGTCGAACATTTCACTTTCTCGCCCTTTTTTTTTTTGGTATTCCGTTTTGTGTGAGAAGTTCGCTGCCGCTTTGAGTTATTTTTGGATTGAATATGTGTGTGTGTGCGTGTTTGTATGCGGGCTGTGTTGAAATTCAATTACACTCACACTATTTGAGTGTTTAATTAAGTTATAATTATTTAATAAGACAATAGTTTAATGAATGCCGGCTTTTTGACATTGAACTGGCCGCAAAATGGATCTCCCCCACCCTCACCTGTTAGTAACACAAAAACAACATTAATGATCTGGCAGCACTGTTTAATTGAAATCACTCAAATGCTCTCCCGCACTCTCTCACTCAGACGTCAAGAGACGCCAAGTTCATTCAACTTCATTTTCTCTTCAATAATCGCCATGACCAGGCGGCGTCAACCGGCGATAACAATAAGTATCTCAAGGTTAGTGCAGTTAGTTTACTTACAATCCGCTCTTTGTTTTTGTGTGATAATCGTTATCAGTTAGAGCGCCAGTTAACCGCAACCATAATCGTCAATATATATATATTTATATTGCATAAATTGGCAGTCAAATATAGCTCGTTGCCAGTTTCGTTTGTGACTAGCTCACGCTTGCACGCCTCGCCTTAGTTCCAGCAAAAAAGAACAGCAACAATAACAACAGTCCGCAAACACCTTTGTATTCAGGTGAGCGTGTGTGTGTGTGTGTGTGTGTGTGTAGTTGTTGCCATTGAAGCTCAAGTGCACATTTCCAACTGAGAATGAAAGTGTTGTTTGCTTTAAGGTCTGGTTTTGGGGGCTGTTTTGTTATAAATGAGCTTAATTGCTTAACAGCCGCTTATCAGTCGCTTATCAGTTAAGCTGTTAGTTAATAAGGAGAGAAAGAGAAAGAGCAATCAAGTGGCTCCGACTGAGCGAAATCTAGTGTAATCTTTCTTTGCTATCTTAATCTGCATCCTTAAGATTGCAAACATATCGAAAGATAATAAAAGTATAAATTACCACAATATACGGTTATTAACTGTAAGTGGACTCACAAATACTTACATATGTACATATGTATTTGCAGAGAGTAGCTACAAGCATGAGTAAAGTTTACTCAGCTTCAGCTGCCGCTTTCATTCAAAAATAATATCATCAAAATTTGCATTTTTTTAATTCAAAAACATTTAAGAAAGTCGGTCAAGTCTGACTGTAATATGTATAACATGTAAACTCGACTATCGCTCATCCTATATTTTCCAAAAAAAAAAAAATAGCAAACTTTTCTAATGTCTTTTCACAGAATTTAAATCAATTGTTCGCTTTCGGAATTAGGAAGTGGTTCGGTTCAATGGTTCACAGATTTTAAACAGCAGCTTAGTAAACAAACTGAATCGCGGTTTCGGTTCCGTTCGGGGGTTTTCTCTTTATTTATTATAAACTAGGTAAATAACCGTCGTTGCCCGATTTGCAGACAGTTGAAACTTGCTTATAAGCAGTGTTTAAATTGTACCATATTTTATTTGTTGACTGGCGCTGCTGACCGAAAGAGACGAGCAACTTCTGTCGCGCTTGTGCTACCGACGAATTTCAAAATCAGAGCGCTTGCTGCTGCTCCGACTGGCGCCGCTGACCGGAAGCAGCAGCTCCGCCTTGCGCTGCTACTAAAAAGCGTTATGCGACGACTGTTGGTGATGTTTGCTTGATCTCAGAAATAAGTTTTTGTGCTTGCTCCCACAGCGACTTCTGAATTTTCTCAGAAGCAGCAGCAAGTCAAAAGCAAAGGAAATGAAACCTATTGCAGTGTTTTAAACACTGTTTATAAGCAAGTTTTAACTGTTTGCAAATCGATATTACAATTTTAACCTAAATACCCATATTCAAATAGAAAGGTGTGGATCTGAACCACTTTTAAAGTACAGTGGTGCTCATAGACTTAAGCCACTGCCACTACCATAAACTGTTTTCTTAATAACTTTTTTGAACATATTTATTTCGGCCTGAAATTTTTACATTTTGCAACACTGTTATTTAAGCAGCTGATCACAGTTAAAAATGAAAGTGAATTCGGGGGTTCCCAAAAAATTGACTAAATTTCAAAAAGGAGTATTGCGCTCTGCTCATATACTTAAGCCACCTTGAGCTAAAATCGTCAAACTTGTGTTTTTTTGTGCTAGTTATTTTCAAAACTAAAATATTGAATACTAAATACGTTTCCCAAAACAATTTAACCGCTATGGCTAAAAATAAAAATACAAATCCGGCCGAAAGAAAGCTAATATGGGAATATTACGAAAAAAACACAAGTATTCTACAAATTTGTAAGACTTTACATTTTTCGCGTGGCAAAATCAGAAATGCCATTGCATTTTATAAGAAACATGGAACCTGGGAAAATATTCCACGTGAAAAGCCCAGAAAAACCACTTTAAACGACGATAGACGGATTGCCAAAATCAGTAAAGCCGATCCGTTCTTGACTTCGACGCAAATCAGAGGTCAAATGGTGGCAGATTATGGCGTGAATGTGTCAGCTCAGACCATAAGAAGGCGGCTAAATGAATTTGGGTTATATGGACGCATTGCCCAAAAAAACCATTGCTGTCCATTAAAAATGTTAAAAAGCGCCTTCAATTCGCCACAGATCATATTCAAAAAGGTCCCAATTTTTGGAACATGATTGTTTGGAGCGACAAATCCAAGTTTAATGTCTTTGGGAGTGATGGTAAAACATATGTACGACGTCCTCCCAACAAACAATTGGACCCCAAATACACGAAGAAGACCGTTAAACATGGTGGCGCTTCGATTATGGTCTGGGGGCTGTTTCACCGCATCGGGCGTAGGTCCCCTAGTGAAGATAGAAGGCATCATGAACGGCGAAATGTACAGGGACATCCTTATTAACAATTTATCTGGAGAATATGCCGATAATTTGCCACTTGCCTGGATATTTCAACAGGACAACGACCCGAAACACACCAGCAAGATAGTCAAGTCGTGGCTTAACCAAGAGGCAATCAATGTTTTGCAATGGCCACCGCAGAGCCCCGACTTGAACCCTATAGAGAACTTGTGGAGAATTCTTAAACAAGTCGTTGGCCAAAAAAACCAGCAAATAAAAACGATTTGTGGCGAATTTTGCAAGAAGAGTGGAAGAAAATTACCCCTCAACAGTGCGCACGTCTTGTGGATTCAATGCCAAAGAGTTGCTCCGCTGTTCTTAAAAAGGAGAAAGGTCATCCCACTCAATATTAAAGTAAATTTATTAAAAGTATAAGGAATATTGGGCAAATTTTAACTTTTTCAACCATTTTTTTCCAGGTGGTTTAAGTATGTGAGCAGGACATTTTGGAGATGGTCTCAGATTTTTTTAAGTTTTTCGTTGAATATATATTTTTATAACTTGGTTATTCTTCTATTAGAGCACTGATATATAGAACTAATGTGACACAAAAAATTGGAGCTGTGAAATAAAAACTTTTCTTAATTTTCGTTTAAATTCTTTGTTGAAGTCTTGTGGCTTAAGTCTATGAGCACCACTGTAGTTCAATCGGATGGTTCCGAACCGGAAAAATGTCTAACTTTATAGTACCAGCCAAAACACAAAATTTCAAGATCTTAGCCTAAGTAACTTCTGAACCAGTAAACTATTCACCTCATATTGCCAATATATAGACCAATTTTCAAGTTCATCACTTAAGTTACTCCGAAATAAGGCTCAAAATCACTTTTGAAACAGTTCGAAATTTACCCACGCCTGCATTGTGTTCTGAACATTATGCGCTTTCATATGATAATTTTGCAAATATTGCGGGTTTTGGACCTTAGAAACCTTTGCGGGCCAGCGTCCATTTCCGAAAGTTTAATCGCATTAGATGATCGGTATCATCTTTTGCAAATTTTTCGGTTTTTGGCCAATTTCCAGGCCATTTTTTCAACTAGACTAATCCTTCCCGGGGAAGCGGTCAGCCATTTCCCATAGTTTCATCGCAATCGGATGAACGGTTAAGGCAGGCATAAAGAACAGACAGACAAAGTAAAGCAAGTATATCAGGCCTGTTCTTGAGTCCGAATTCGATTGATCGGAATTGGTTGGAGTTGTGATTTCCAAGAAATGATTCAATAATTGGGTTTACACGTTTTGTCATTATAATCTGGCCCATTTCACAATTCCAAAATCGCATAATTTGATTGAAATCGAAAACGGAAACAGCCCAGTATAATTTTTCGCACAGTTGCATGGCTTATTACTACAAAGCTGGCGCCAACAGAAGAGAGGGGTGACCGGGTGTAAAGTTTATTCAAAGAAAAAACAGAAAACATTTGAATTGCTTTAAAATCCTTATAAAATTTCGACTTAGGTTCGGTCCTGTAATTTCGAAAGGATGCCGGTTACGTTTGAGGTTTGGTTTATCAGTTGGAATAAGCGGTTCGGTTTCGGTTTGGTTCAGAATCGGTTTCCACCATTGAAAGAAAGGAATTAAACTGTCAAAAAAGCCAAGAGATAATCCTAATTGACGGCATCTACTGAAATTGTTTTTTGAATTTTCCAAAGTAATAGATTTAGGCCCGATTTCTTATCTTCTAAATAGCTTATATGTGTCAGATAAACTTAGGATTTGCTTTGTTATTTGTAGGTTTATGTGACAGATAGGTCTATGTAGAAGATTAGAATTCGGCCACTTTGTTCTCTAACTGAATATAATTTTTTCATCTTTTCAGTTAACACAAAATGAGATTAGTCATCTTGGAAACAAGCCAATCGGTTGGCAAATGGGCGGCAAAATATGTAATGAAACGCATCAATGACTTTCAGCCGGGTCCAAATAAGTAAGTACCTCTCCAATCCAATCTCTCTCTCGCTTTCTACATAAACTCTTTACTCTCTTTACTAGATACTTTGTGCTGGGTTTGCCCACCGGTTCCACTCCCTTGGGCATGTATAAAGAACTCATTGAGTTTCATAAGCAGGGTAAGGTCTCCTTTCAGTATGTGAAAACCTTCAATATGGATGAATATGTGGGTTTGCCGCGAGATCATCCGGAGAGCTATCATTTCTTCATGTGGCACAATTTCTTCAAGCATATTGACATTGAACCGCAAAATGTTCACATATTGGATGGCAATGCACCCGATCTGGTCGCAGAGTGCAATAAATTTGAGGAGCAAATTAAAGAAGACGGTGGTGTGGAACTATTCATAGGTGGCATAGGTCCAGATGGTCATATAGCCTTCAATGAGCCGGGCTCATCACTGGTGTCGCGTACCCGTGTCAAAACATTGGCACAGGATACTCTAGAGGCGAATGCTCGATTCTTTGACAATGATATGAATAAGGTGCCCAAACAGGCGTTAACTGTGGGCGTTGGTACTGTTATGGATTCCAAGGAGGTGATGATACTCATTACCGGAGCTCACAAAGCATTTGCCCTGTACAAGGCCATCGAAGAGGGCGTTAATCATATGTGGACAGTTAGTGCCTTCCAACAACATGCCAATACATTGATGATATGCGATGAGGATGCCACACTGGAGCTGCGCGTCAAGACTGTCAAGTATTTTAAGGTATGCCCCGGCCTCAGTTGCGGTTAAGTTGTAAAGCTATGTAAAGGTGTTGGTTGTAACATATTTAGGCAATTCGTTGCTTTCGCTCTCTAACACTTGTTCGGGCTGTGTAGGGGTCTCTCATGCAAATCAAAAATTCGAAACAAAAGTTTGTTATTCAAAATTTCACAGGGCATTCAAAGGGATATACACGAAGACGCCATTCAGGATGGTAACACCAACTGAAAATGTAATGTATAAACTAGTTTAGGCTTTTAAGAAACCATTTTAACTTAGTTTAATCTAGCAAATTTTAGATGATTAAGGAATGTTAAACATAAGAGTTAAGATGACACGGCAACAGCTTTAACTGTTGAGTAATGTTAAGCTTATATGATCTTTCAAATATCGAATAAATTATATACTTTTCGAAGTGTACTTATAACGATAAACATAGGGATTAAGATAGTTAAGTTGGGATACACATAGTTTAGTTTTAAGATATATTATAAATCTATATGTCTATATATATGCATGTCTTCACTTCACTTTTTCAAACTTTCATATTGGAGGGTGTCCCAGAAATCTCTAGAGATTTTCCAATTGAACAAAACTATGAGAACTTTATATGTAGAGTGACAAGCATAATAACAGCTACTAGATTATAACGAAGGAAACCC
The DNA here is from genome assembly GCA_018904265.1 of Lordiphosa collinella. Taxonomy (NCBI): domain Eukaryota; kingdom Metazoa; phylum Arthropoda; class Insecta; order Diptera; family Drosophilidae; genus Lordiphosa; species Lordiphosa collinella. The sequence goes on along the minus strand of JAEIFV010000855.1, from coordinate 7,736 downwards.
GTACGAATTAAATCAGCTTTACCTTGAGCATTTTAGAGTCACTTCACATATAAAGTCAAGCAGTTTTAATTCGAAATGAAAACTTTTATACAAAAATCTCTAGAGATTTCTGGGACATCCCTGACTATGCTTATGTCTATCAGAAAAACAACGGCTATGTTCCAAATTTGTTAAAAGTTCGAAAACTATTCGGTTTTAAAGTGGTACAGAGCAAGAACTCAGAAATTATTTAAGCTTTGAACTTGCAACATGCTTTGTTGGTTGGTAATAAGATGTTATAGATATTCTCGGTTCAAGAATAGCTCCAGATAAAAGAATAGTTTAGAACAGAGGTATCCAGCCATAGCCCCTAGGGGCCGAACACATTCGGCAATTCGGCACTGAATCCTTGCCGAAGTCATGCATCACTGAGTGTCAGTGAACCCAGGCTTAGAACATTAAGACTGGATTTACACGGTGCAGCAAACTGCATGAAGTTTTTGAAAAAGCTTTCGTTTGTAGGAAAGAGGTGTAGTGGTGTCGCTTGCCCCTCTTTCACCTCTTTCCTACAAACGAAAGCGTTTACAAAAACTTCATGAAGTTTGCTCCACCGTGTAAAACCCGTGTAACTCAGAAATAATTTAAGTTATGAGCTTGAAATTCGGTGAGTACTTTGGCAATACGAAGTTATACAATTTACTGCTTCAAGAATAGAACCCTACTGATCCGTCTTAAAAACGATTCAGAGCCTTAGATTAGAAATGATTTAAGCTAAGTGAAGGTTGAAAACACTGCGTTATACATTTTACTGGTTCAAGAACGGTTGCGAACCAGTTTAGCCCATATCAAAAGTGGAAATCGAACTTATTTGTAAACTTTTTGATAATGGTATCAACACTTTTTATACTCTGTACCAGAGGTACACAGAGTATATTAAGTTTGTGCAAAAAAATTTGATGCTGATCAAGAATATATATACTTTATAGGGTCGCAAATGCTTCCTTCTACCTGTTACATACTTTTGCACAACTTCATGATCCCCCTTTTCCCATTTTCAATGGGAACAGGGTATAAAAACATCGGGCAAAGTTTGGTGAATATAGCCTTCAAACTGTCGGAGGAGATAGCATAGAAACAGACAGACGGATGGACAGACGGACAGGGCTAAATCAACTCAGCTCGTCATGCTGATCAAGAACATATATACTTTATGTGGTCGGAGATGCTTCCTTCAATGCATTACAAACATCCGTACAATTTTTTAATACCCTCTGCAAGGGTATAAAACATATGTTCAATTAAAATATCATCTTGTAAAGAAAACTGAAACCCTTAGATAAGGTGAAGACGAAAGATGGTTTAAGAAGGTAATATCTGCCAAGAAAAACCCCATTTACAAAGGAGAATGGAGAAGTTAGATTTCGATTCACTTCCTCGGGTTTCAAGACGTGAATCGCTTTCCTCTAGCCAATGATACTTATAAATTTGTGAATTTGAATCGTTTCCCTAATATAATTTTTATACGACATTTCGTCCGACCCTCTACATCTTTAGCGATGCCGGATCGGATGGACTTGATACAAAGTCCTGTAAGTCTTCTGCAATTGCCCGCCGATCTCTTAATATACCTGTCATCAATCTGCATTCTTTTCTTGTAAGTTGATAATGGATTTGTCGTCCCCTAGTGGACAATATTCTCAATTTTCTGTAGTACTTCTTTACCTTAATTCAATCTTAGCCTGGAGAGTTTTTTCTCATTTAATATGATAAATAGGGTGTGTAAGATGCATGGTTAGTATTCTTTCTGCTTTCGAAGGGCACTCCTCTAGGAACCTAAAGACGAGTCCTGCATTAATTTGGGACATTCTTCTTAGGATTTTAAAGATATTCAGATGGTGTAGAGGAATTAAATTTCAAAATAGTGGGAGAAGTCACATTACGACAGAATTTACAGTATTTCATAATGTGCCTTATGAACCACTGAACCGTACCGAAACCGCGGTTTAGTTAGGTCCCAAAACCATGTAATGAGCCGAACCGGCGGTTCAAAAACTGTGTGAACCACTGAACTGAACCAGTACTTAGTTTCGAGTGGTTTGCATCCCTGGTTTTTAGGTATAATGAGCAGAAGCTAAATTGGGCCAAAAGACAGAGGTCTTTGTACCAGCTAATCCTGCCCTGAGAAAGACAGGCTTGCCGATGTCACGATCACTTATGGCCAGCCCTATTTTTGGAATACTTGGTCCTGTAATATGTCTTTACAGTTTTATCACTTATGCCGGGTATCCAGCACCGCGAAATCAAAAAATGCCTGGCAAAGTTCATATGAGAAAACTGTGCCAGGAATTTTCTGTTTATGATTTCGTTTGTTGTGCATTCAGCAACTTGAACGAAATCCACACTTTGTATAGATAGCGACGTATCGACAGCGGCATTTCGAAAGCGTGTGTGGATCGAGAATTAGCTGATAGACAGCTCAGGAATATGATGCTTACAACTATTTTGGATGTCATGAATAGAATACAAGATTTAATTTAATTAAATTAATAATAGCGGTTTCTGTTTTGTAGTAGTTTCATTCTCCCTTATTGCTACACAAGCAGCAGATTCATTTTGCCAAGGTACTAACCCGGCTGCTGAGCTCTTGTTCTGATCTTGTACTCAAATATAACAGACTTTGCTTAATTGGCTTCCAACCATTGAGTCTTATTTTTTTTCGGGCCACAGTGCAGTGTCTTGCTCAGCCATCGGCCCAATAATCTAGCACGAATTGTGAGACCAATGTGATGTCATCACAACCGACCGCACAATCAATAATAAACCACTATACTCGTCGTACTGAAATTAAATCTACAAGGTGGGCCAAAAGAAGTCCGGAAAAGAAGTCACCCTATTGGAAGATGCTCTTATTTTTGCAAATAGCCGCCTAAATATAAAGAGGTTAATATTATATATATTCTACATCTGTCTAGTCCACAAATGTCAAAACAGATCTGACTTTGGCGGCTATTAGTAAAAATAAGAGCATCTTCCAATAGGGTGGCTTCTTTTGGCCCGAGTGACTTCTTTTGGCCCACCTTGTACAATGCACTGTGGGCCAGAAATTTCATTTTTTGGCCAAAACTCTGGCATTTCTACACCAGACTAGCTAGGAAGCTAAAGTTTTTTACGAAATGTTCTTAAAAGATTGAACTTAACGCACAGAATTTAAAAAAAAAATAAAGAAATTTTAAAACATATTTATAATCCAAGTCAAAGTTGGAAAATTTTTCAACTTTTTGGATTTTTAATTTAAAAAAAAACTTGTGGTTAGACTTAATCCAAATTTTGCAGAGAGGATATACAAGTGTAGATTGTTTCTAAAAAAATAAATTGTCATGATCGGATAAGTCGTTTATGAGTTATTAACTCAAAATAGTACTGACTTTGAATGCCCACCCTGTCAAGGATTTTCAGTCAATCTGACTACTTTCACCGTTATTTTTATTTATTTAACCTGTTCTTTACATTCATTTCTTAAAACAAAAAATAATAAATAAAAAATTAATTAATTAAAAAATAATTTTTGTATGTAATTTAAACCGTAATTCCGTGTTTCTAAAAGTATGCTACAAATTTTAATCCATGGGAATAAAAATAGCCTAGCTCTCACAGTTTGCTTCATGGTCCAAATTCCGAAGTTTTAAAAAAGAAAAGCATACTTTTCGGCTGACTTAAAAAATTGAAACAGGCTCGATGCCAAATGGGGATACATTTTTAAAAGCGATTTAATAAAATCCAAAGCAAAACCGCGCAAAAGCGCATACCTCCAGTTATAGTACAATATTAAAAAAAATTATTTGACATGTTACAAGTGATTAGCCAGTGGCACCCTTGGGTACTCTTAAATCAAAGTTGCCAAATGTAAAAAAACCCAAATAAATTACTGATTTTTTCCACAATTGGAAACTTCTTCATATTTTTTTATTTAAATCTAGTCCGTAGTCGAAAATATATAATTAATCTCTAGAAGCTGTTTCTTTCCTAGTTTCGACTATTAATTTTCCATTTTTTGGAGCAATTTCATGAAAAATCCACTTTGAATTGCTGCCATTCAAAAACCAAGAAGTGAAAATGTTCCAAATTTTGGCATAAAATAGCTATAAGTATTCTCAATCGTTTCCGACAATCGTTTTATCAAGTTTCCCAAACAAAAAAGTGGGACTTTTGGCCAAAATTTCGGTCTGCTGGCCCAGTGTGCAATGGTAGACCGAAGTTGGTTTAACGTTATTTTGTTAATTCTTGACCTCGAGCCGGCTAAAAATCAACATTCTTAAACTAATATATATTTCATTTCCATTTCCAGAGCCTAATGGATGTACATTCCAAGCTAATTGAACAGCAGAAGACAACGTAACAGCAAGTGTCACATTTACTAAAACCAAAATAGGAACAAAACAGGATCAGCAGAGGAACAACATCAACATTTTTGTAATCAATTTTTTGTAAAATTTTTATTTTTTGTATCTTAATTATCAAACTAATTTTTAATTGTTAACCAATCTTGCAATATATGTAAATGTATGGATAAATTTATAATTTGTACATCTAAAGTCTTTGGGAAAGCAAACAAGCCTTCAACGGCCCAATATCTTTTTATCTGTATAGACAAACTCCTCATGGTCCTCAATCAAACGAAACAGTTGCTTGGCATAGAAGATGGAACGTACCGATTCTTCGAGTATAACTTGATGATTCTGTACGGCGCGACGCACTTGCTCGTGTATAAACATGGCTTCCAGACTCTTGGCTCGCTGTGTCAGGCGACAGGCTTCATTGTTACGTAGTTGCGCCTCTCCCTCGGAAAGGCGACACTCCACCGCCGGCTGATGACGGGCCGCATTGGAATGGTAATTACAAATTTCGCTGATGACTCCGGCATTCACATTGAATATACCCTCAGAGGCTCCAATGACACTCTGACACACGGCCGAAGTGCACATCATTTCACGTTTAAGATTCTCGCAGATCATTTGCTCCAGGACATTGTGACGCGCCACGCGTAAATAGCCACGTCGCACAAATCTACGTCCGATCTTCTGACGCATGGGCTTAAAATTGAACACCTGAGTGCCCCACACCTTGCCACGCACTGGTTTGGTATTCTTGAGACGACGCCTTGGTTCGCGAAAGAGTTGACGCTTCACACGCTGCAAACTCGCCTTCAGTGGTGTCGTCCTCTCCCGTTGCAGGCAAATGTCCACCTGTTTCCACAAATCCATCTTGCTGGCTAGCGAACAATTCGGCGACCAGTACAACTTGTGTTCCAATCCATTGATCAGATACAGCTGCCGTATGCACTCGTTTAGGAAACTGCGCTTGGTGGGACTATGATAGTTGGGCGGGTTGTTGATTATGTAATGATCCCGCTTGTACACCACACAATAGCCGTTTTCTCCATTCAACATGCCGGGACGCTGATAGACAATCAATTGCTGATCCTTGTAGTCGATGGGCGAGTTGAAGATGTAGATCTGATTTTGAGTCTCCGTTGCGTCCGTCGGAGCGCGGTACATCAGTAGTTCAGTTTCGTGCGAGCTGTTCATGACGTTGAAGAGACAGAAATCGAATGATGTGGCTAGCGGTGAAGTAGGAGATTTATATAGGGTGGCAGGGTGGTAAACAGGTAAAGATAAGAACTAAATTGACCTGCTTAAGGGTTTGACCTGAGAAACTTTTTGCCTGTCGTGGCATGTTCGGGCATCGCAGGGGTTTTTCTGTACCAAATTTTACCTACATGGAGTGCAATAAGTTTTCAGAGTAGTGTTTATAAGGGTGAGCTTGGTTCAAATAGGCAGGTAAATGGTAAATTATGCTTCGAATTCCCAACAGGCAGGGGAGAAAGTATCAAATTGTGGTACAGTAGCTGCTTAAAAACGCTTGTTAGTCCGTGCAGGTGCAGTTTAAAGCAATTAGAGAAAGAGATAGACTTTATTCAGGGAACATTTATAGTTAGCTGCTATATGTAGAATATAAGAAATCGGACCTAAGTAAGTTCTTAGCTAAAAATAAGTCTCAAGATTCTCAAATAAAGATAAGGAAGTGGCTTTATGCGCCTTCTTGGACATTGAAAGTGCATTCGACATCACATTCCTGTCACACAGTACCCACAGTGCTGTCAAGTACGCTTAAATCAGAAGAGCAATAAGCCCCACAATAGGCAGAAGGAGGGGTTCGCTCCTACGATGCAGCTAAGCGTAACTACAGGATGCCCTCAGGGAGTAGTTCTCTCCCAACTCTTGTACTAGAAGATCAACTCTTTGAAATACCTCCAGGATATATCAAGTCAGTGATATTTATTAAGAACAAGGCTGAAAGCCTCGAAAAATCCGCATAATGTTCGGTGTGGGTGTTCAATCCCGATGGAAAGTCTAAGGTTCGGTTAGTGGGCCGTTTTATAAACTTACCAAACCAACTTGTTTGGTTCACAGCTTCATTTGATGATTTTAATATCCTTTTAATCTTTCCAACGGTAGCTGCCGAAAATCATTCTTAGGCACAACTAGAATTAAAACAAGATAGCCACCGAAACGATAGGATATTTGGATAGCAGGCCCCGCTAGTAAGCACTAGAAAACAATGAAATCTAGATACTGGTAGATTTTCGAAAAAAAAATTGCTAGAAACAGCTAAAAATTAATAAAAAGTGACTAAAAAATTGTTAAGTGTTAAGCTATGTACTCAGACAAGCCAAAGCTGGTCTCAGACAAGCTAAATGCATTAGCTCATACCCAGCTAAAAACGCGTGGCGCCGCAACCTTGACTAGCTAAAAGCTGATAGCTTTAGCTAGGTAAAAGCAAAAAAAATGGTTTGCAATTATTTAGCAAGTTACCTTGATAAATGAATTCAACAATGGCTGCAGCCTGCAGCAAAAAAAAAAAAAAAAAAACCAACTAAGGGGTTGCTACAAAAGACCGTCACTCTCCAAATACTCCTACATTTGCACTTTATATTACTTAAATCAATTTATGTGTAACCAAATCACACTAGGTAAACAAACACATTGCATTTAGACCGTTTGACATTTGGTGGTATTTTACTATTGAAGGGTATTTTGGCGTTGAGCAGTCACCCTGTACCCTTAGCTGGGTCTAGATTTAGTTTGTCTGAGTATATAGCTTTAAAGCTGAAGACAATAAGTGTTATTTTCTTATTTATCCAGGTAAGTTCAATGTTCAGTTAAACATAATATGAAAAATTACAAAGGTCACAATGAGAACGCAGATTTACGGCTCTCTGACAAAGTGCCGGGCAAATTTATTGGACGAATCCAGCTATGTTTCAATTAACATCACTGGTGGTCAGAGCGTGTTTCAGCTGGAGAAACAAATTTGTAATTGAGGCGTTTTTACATCTAAGATAGAATAATTTAAAGAAAACAGGTGGCACAATTCGTTAGGCGAGGCGGCAGATAGACTGGGGTATAATGGCGATTTAATCTGGGTGGTACTGTCAAATTGATAAGGCCTTAAAATACCTATGGAGTCAATCTCACCCTCCAAAAACTATTGGACAAAAATGACCGCATGACAAATTCTCCGAAACTTGAGCGCATGAAGGTCAATAAGTAGTAATCGATGTTCATAGGAAGTTGGCATATTGCCTATAGTATTTAGGTCACGTAGGACAAAATTGAGAAATTGCTTCTGAGCTGTTTCCACTTGATCTTGCTAAGTCTGATATTGCGGAAACCAAAGATAGGAGCAATGTATGGACG